>JAIPRK010001272.1:0-79069 GCA_025469195.1 Chaitophorus viminalis
GGTGAAAATTCCAAGTTTTTGCGGTTTTTAGTTTTTGAGTTAGTGCATTTTAAAAAAAATGTAGTTTGTAAAAACGTGATTTTACATAAAATTTCACGTTTTTTAATGTTTTCATCGTTTTTTTCGAATTTTGCAAAAAGTATTAAAAAAGTTGGATTTTTGACTTTCCCAAGTACCATCTACATTCACTTTCTTTTCAGAAAAGTTGCTGTATAAACAAATCGAAGCATTTTTACTGCAAAAAAAAGTTGTCGTCAGACACAAAAAAAAAAAACACATCTTTGTTAAATCAATAGATTCTACCACTCCGTTCAGAATCTAAAATGTTTTTACGATATTGTATACTGGTAAACAAATGTCAATGATGGCGCTTTTTGCAAGCTATATATTCTGTTTATACTCGTATCGTTTATAATGAAAATATTGCATCAATATTGATTTTTAGTTTTTTTTTTTTTTTTAAATGAGATATATTTAATAATAATAAAAAAAATTGTGTGTTTGTCAAATAAAAGTAAAACTTGGATCAAGTCAAAGACGGAAAGGAATGAAGATATATTTTTACAGTGATTTGAAAACTAAATATCGTTTTCTTGTGTTTGTCGAGTGAATATTATTATTTCTGGATATATGATAAGATATAATATTGCACTCTCGTAATAAGTATTATGTACCTTCTTAGGCAAAAATCATACTTAAAACTGCCTTGGACATTTTTCCATTTTTGCAGTGTGTTTCACCGCAAGATCAAAAACATGTTCAAACAAATACCAGCCACAAATTCAACCTTCCGAGATCAATAATATATTAATATATTTTACTATAGGTTTGTCAGAGTTATATAAAGTTATATAAATATAAACATAATATTTGGGAGTATTGATAAATACAGTACTGTACAATAGTCATCACTCATCAGCATTTATATAGTATACAGACAATTGTTGACAACATCAATTTTTTTTACGAGTAAGAGAAAAATATTTCTAATATATTTCTAATATTTTTCTGCATAAAATGAATAAGAATCACTAATTTATTTTCATAATGTTCATTGTAATAAAAATCTAATAATGTTCACAGTGAAATGTTTGTTACAAACGGTTCACTGTAAAAACAAAAAACAAAAATTAAAATATATTGCATTCAGATTAATAAGTACAATACGAGTATGATAATATGATAATATTTTTAGTAAAATGATTAATTTTATTCAAGTTCGATGATTCCTATATATTTTCTATTATTTTTTTTTTTTTTTTTTTACTAGCACATCTCAATACATATATGTAGCAATGTAGCATATATTATTAGATGTTCTATTTAGTGAATATTAAATGATTAATATATATATATATATTTGAACAATATTATAATGTTTATAGATTATATTTACAACGAATGAATTTTTTTCTAGAATTTGTAACCAGAAAATAAAGAAAGAATGATAAGTATAAGAAAATTGTTTTATTTAATTTGTAATATAGCTATGGTTCTATATCAAGTAATTAAACAGGATTATTTATAATTATATATATTGAGATATTATAATGTGATATTACTATAATAATATTAATATCAAAGGAATCGAACAACAACTGTAAACATATAAAATAAAAATTACGATAGGTATTACTATTAAATACTAGCAAACCTAAAACCAAAAACCCTAAATAAATTATTTATTTATATGATTCGACTATTGAACACAATTGTATTTCTAATTATATTATTCAATGAGCAAATATATGTATAAAATATAAATAGGTTATAAATTATAATACCAAATTTTGGGATTTTGATATTATCTGTTATAAAACTATTGCGTTTTTACACCATTCAAAAATCAAACAGTCGTACGCACCTGCGTTGTTCATGGCCATTTAATTTTTTAACATAATATTTTAATACGGCTTGTATTAAATATAAATTCCAATACGTACATTTACTTATTACTAACTTGACTGTATACAAACTGCACCATTAGATATAAATATTTCGATTACGAACAATTCTTTGAAGTCTATATTTGCGTATGTATGCATTATTATAATGTTATACGTTTTTTATGGTTTTGGATTTACTTTGAAACGATGATTGAGTAATAAATTATTTTTACTGTTTGTTTTATTCGTATAATATATTCGTTTTGATTATATCGTCCGTGGAATATCGGTATCTGTATATTATATTATAATATATTATAATGTAATATAATATAAGTATGCACACGTTCTGTTTGCCATATTGTTATTTTTAATATAATGACAGATTCGCAGATAACCAAAGTATATTGAGCTGATACCTGTTATAAGACAAGGATGTAACTCATATATCATAACATCATTTAGGAACATTTGACAAAAGGCGGCAACGTGACCTGTATTTTTATTTTTATTTTTTTACGAGCATGTGCATTGCATTGTTGGATTGGAAATTTCAACTTGAGAAATGATTTTTTATACAACTACACCGCACGATACAGCGTAGTGTTGTACACATTCATATTATGCAGTCCGATTAAAAACAAAAATACAATTAATATTTTGTTCATCAGTTTGTTTGATTTTTTTTTTTCAAACAATGATTTTTTTTTTGGTCAATGTATATACACGTTGATTTGATGAGACCCGAAGCAGTGGTTTTGAAATAATATTCTCAGCTGGTTTTATCGATTGAATTCGCTGTACCGAATCAATACTCTCTGAGTGTTTGTGCGAGAATATCATGATTTCTTATTAAGATCCAAACCAATTTTTAGGCAAATTTGTTATTTTCGCTTGACTGCGGCAGCAGACTTTTGCTCGTCTCACACATGGTACATAATATTATTTATTTATTTATTTTTATAGGCGTTTTCAACAGTATATAAGCCGATGAAAATAAAAATTTAATCGCGAGATTGCTATTGTTATTACAATAATAAAAATATTGTTCCTTATGAATCTAGCGCGTATACTAACTTACTGATATCGTATATTTTTAGACATTCGAATGTTAACGAGCTGCCTTCGCGATAATAGTGGTGCGGAATAATAGATTATAATAAAATAAAAATAAATCTGATTATTCCGTTTGCAAGTCAATATTTTTTATGGAATAAATAATATATACAAAATTAAAGCGCGTGCCACGACGTGTGCATAATAATGTTCATTCGTTGTACATTTTATTTTAATTTTTAATTGTTTTGCTCACGGACAGAGGTATATTATATTGCTATGTTTGGTTATGTTTATCGTTTGTGTTACGCGAGTTGCGACGGCTGACCGACTGCACAACAGTAAAAACGAAAATTATTTAAAAAGTCTCGTATTTTGAGTGTAGGACTAGTACTACTGTATATAAACTAAGGAAATTAGAGGTCTACTAATTTTTTGGTCCCTCTACCGTTTAAACTACGTTCTTTCGTAAATAGTTCTTACCGGGGTACAACAAATATAATTTACACCAATTTCTTTTTTTTTATTATTTTCTTTTTTAAAAGCATTTTTGTTACACATACATACTATTAATATGTAAGGAACAGTTTTTAAGAAGTTCGAAAAGGAAACGGGAATCAATTGTTTATTTAAAGAAATTTACGAATTCCATTAGTGGTTAGTAACCAATTAGAGGGAAAAAGAAAAAAAAACCGTAATAATTTTTGATAGAATCCAGTCATTACGAGACACCGGAGGCTACGACAATACAAACTTGCTGTACTAGTACGTTATATTATGATTATTATTATTATTATAATACAAGAACTACATAAAAGTTGTGCTAGATATATATATATATCACATTATCGAACATTGTTCTCAAATATGTACTCATATACCTTGTGTCAACAATACAAAGAAGTATACGCGTTCCCGCAGTTCCGAAGAAAGTTATTATTTTTAAGTTTTTCTAACTCTATAGTCATCTAACTTAGTGCTAGTGTTAATTATTTAATATTATGTAAAATTCATATCAATTTACAAAATAATAACTACAGTAATAAAAGTAAAAATAATAACAATAAGAAAATTATTCAAATAATATAGTTTTCATAAGAGCATAGTTTGGGCTGATTGAGCCTTCAAGAAATTGAAGCTATCAGTACGCTTAGGTATTGAATAGCTGACATAATTGATTGGAAAGTAAAATAAAGAGCGTTTTAATATAGAATTTGATTAATAATTGTTGAAAATATAATTGATATATCATATATAAAATTACGACGAATTGCATATTATTCGTTGCATCGACATATTATTATAGTGTTCGTGTAAGGGTCACTAGGGTTAATGGATACACCCGTAGGTATTTATTCTGCATATGTAGCTATGTTCTATAAATATATTCTAGGTATTTACAAATGCATTACATAGTGTTCTAAATAGGAAAATTAGTATATAAGACTATCATTGTACGGAACGACATTGTATTATAGTATTGACTGTATGTACGTCATGTTTATCTCGTAAACATTGTGCTTAAATATTAAAAGACAATTAAACTTTCATAATTAGATACCTATGTATCTTAGTTATAGTGAAGTATTAATAATTATTACTGTAACTAATTGTGTTGTTTATTTTATATTTGGTCAATCCACATTATAATCCTTATTCTACAATAATTCATGTGGAGAGCATATTTGAAATGATTCAAAATATTTTTGAAAGGAACATTTATGTTTTTTTAATATGTTTTAGTGATATAACCTCGAATAGAAGCAGCGTAGACCGTAGAGTTAAAGGACGAAGAACATTTGTTTAAAAAGAAGAAGAAATCATTTTTTTTCAACACAATGAGGTTTGCCAATTGATTGAGAATCAGATATAGTGTTCTTGGAATTCCCAAGAAATGTATATGTGAAAAAAAAATTCATAATGATTTACCTTCGACGTAGGACAAATACTACATACGATGATTAAAATAAAATAAAAACGCTTTTATGGAAAGGTCATTTGTGATTTTTATTGTTATTTTATTTTTGCTACTTATACGTGAAAAGGGTCATAGTTTGTACTATGGTTGAATATGCGAATGTTTATTATATAAAAAGAGCGAGAAAAAAAATATGGAAAACCGTCACGCGATTTTTTTGCTTTCGAACCGATAATTAAAATTAAAATAATAATAAAAAACTTTTTCCTGTGATAGCCTGGCAAAAACAGTAACTTACACAAAAGAAAAAAACGAAAATACATCTCCTCCCAAGAATATACTAAGAATACAAAAAACACCGGAGAACTTGGAATATAAATAACGTAACGATAGCTAAGCGGGAGACTTTTCGTGATCCGAAGTAATTTAATTTAATTGCAACCCCTTTTACCCTTCGCTCTCCTAAAACCTCACGTTTTCCATGCCACTCTATACGTTTAATAACAAAACTTCCCGTTAAAACTTTTGTTTATTATTATTTATTTGTTTATTTATTATTATTATTTATTTATTTTTTTTTTTACTACAGAATATCCAAACTGTGATTGCATTTCGTCAATTTTCCACTTTTTCTGTATTACTTTAAGTGTAAAATATTCTTGAATCGTTACAATATTAATATTATACCTATACAAATCTGACTCATGAGCTTTTTAAGTATAAAGTATTTGTTTACAGCTGCTTTAGGAGTAGGTATATTATACTATTATGTAGAATAACGAATACTGATTCACGTGCCATTTTAAATGTGTAATTGGTAAAACTAAATGCATAAAACTCTTGAATATTCTGCAGTTGCTTAAAATATATTAAATTTCATACAGTAATATTGAAAGTTAAAAATAATACAAATTTCAACTTTGGATGGTATTTGTATGCCGTGTAAAATTAACTTTTCCATACCGTTAATTTGGCTAACATTATTTATAATTTTAAATAATATCCCGCGGTGAACAAAATATGTTATATAGGTATTCTAACGTTGCACGTTGTCTTATATAATGTTCCAACTTAAAACTTTCTGCAACTCATTATTTTCGAAAAAAACATCATTTTACTACATTGCATTGTAATGTGGAACTCAACTGTAGACCATTCATTTTATTCTTACTGGACTAACTATTCGGTAACATGTGTATTATTTACTCTATTCAAAATAAAATCTATCCCGACTATCAGGTGGCTTACGTGGCTTAGCTAGATGGGGTTTCTAAATGCTTTGGCCGAAGATTCGGCTTGGTGGGCTACGTCATTTGTTTTCATCCAACCATCGGAGACGAAAAACGGGCTGTCTGGTACTGATATCTTTTTAAAATTGTTATATATATATATTGTTCAACATATTGTATTACATAATTATTGTTGGTCTATTTTTGCTGGTTCATAGTTATCCATACTTAGATTTATCAGTATATGATTACTTCTCTTATAATCCCATATATTTCTTTTGACCATGTGTTTCTGATATCATTCTTTCATCTTCATTCTACTAGATGTGTTATAGTCACAAATTATCACGATTGATAAATAATGCACGTGTTACATATTATCAATAATGGTATTTGATTATGTATTGGATGTCTTTGTGATACATTTATATTTTATATTTATAATATTATTAATATTTATATTTTTATGAATTCAATTTTTTTTTATTATAAGTCAAATTCGAAAATTCAATACATACCGTTATTACATGTATGTTGAGAACAGATTTAATAATATTATGATGCGATATCACCATCAATTTTCCGCCGCCCACCTTATACGGCTTCAAATATTATATTTTGGCGTGCATGCAATTTGATAAAGGTTAACAGTCGCTTTCGAACGTTGTGTCGTGCGTGCGTCGTTATCACGACGTAAAACCGTATTATTTACACCTTTTTTTAACTACTATTAGTAAAAATATCAAAATGTTTAAGTGCTAGTGTTACTATCTGCATTTTAGAATATTCAGCATCATTCACACCATTGTCGTGGATGATCAACCACCCTCATTTCCAACATCTCGATTACACAATTCACCTTTTGCACTGTATCTGTACACAGATATGCATGGACATTTATTTTATGAGACGGCTTTACGCCATATTTCGTATTTTATGTTGATTGTTTTAATTTTTATAACTATTCTTATTATTATTAAGCACATTAGAGAATTGTTTTTATTCATTATTTACAATTTTTATCCAGTAGGTATTATTTTATTCTATTCTAATGCAATCGACGAAACTAAAATACTAAATTTTATTTAATGATTAGTAAGTCAAACAATGTATGTTTAAATATTGATTTAAATTAATTACTATTTTATTACTATTCGTTAGTTGGTCAATTAAAAAATGAGTATTCGTCTGATATTTATATATATTATGTATATATGGAATATATATACATATATATATATATGTATTATATTACATTCAAATGATTATGTTTGGAACAACTATAAAAAAAAAATTAAATCTAGAAATTTAATGGAGGTTCAGTTTTCACGGTGAAACGATAATTATCGATAAAAACCTTTGAGTGAAAAGTTTAAAAAGAACAGGACAAAACAAATTGATTGAAAGTAATTAATTAAATGTAAAATAAGTAAAAAAATACTTTACAGAACAAAATATATTATAGTAGCATTAAAAAACTAGAAAACTAAAAAAAAAAAGGCTGGATGATTACTGCAGGATTTTTCATTGATAATACTAGTTTGTTTTATTTTTTGCTCTTTATTTTCTTTGTCGAAATCGGTGCACAGTATTTTCATCTACGGTGGCGGTGGTGGCGCCAGACGACCTTTCGTCGAAAATGACATAAGCGTAAAAGCTACGAGTTCAGCAATCGGACCTTTGCGCCGTATAAATAAAAACAAAAATTTACTTATAGTGTGCAGTGATATGATGTATATTGTAGTAGTCTTTTTGACGTAATATATTTTTTTTTCGACCAAACGATAAATTGTACTGACGTAACGTTAATCAAAGATTAAGAATGAATTATGGGTGGTACACAATACGCATGCAGTGCGATTCCATTCAACAATTGAAAGCGAACGGCAATACATATTATTGTAGATAGGTATTGAACGTTTTGATTAGTGATGTGGAGAATCTGGATATACTTGTAACTTATTTAAAAATTACGATTTTTGGAATTAAAAATCCGAAATCTTGCATTTATCCTAAGTTAAGATTTTAAAATCCGTTCTTTTTCTAGATTCGGATTTCGGGTTTAAAACATTGAACTTAGGATTTTCTCCATGCTTAATATATTATTAGATCATTATAACCAGACGTTTTTTATTTATTATTTTTTTTTTTTTTGTTATAAATGAAATATGTTTATAGAATTCAAAAATTTTAGTCATAACGAATAGTAGGTTTTATCTTTTTTTTGACAGTCAGATAGTAAAAAGAGCATAAAAAATTATTTAATTCTTTTAATAAACATAATCCGTAGATATCACGATATTCATAATAGATATAAAGTAAATTCGAACCTAAATTATTGTTAAATAAAAAATTTGAATTTTTGATTCTAGGATAATACTGATTCATGCCATTTCACTAAATAGTTTAAATACATGTGGAAATAGTATAACACAACTACACAAATCACCGTCATAGTGCAGTAAAGCTAATTTATAATCAGTGTATAATAACGAAAATAATGTTTGCTCTGTATAAACTTATTTCACATTTCATTCGAAAAGCATATAGACTTATGTACTTTGAGAAGTCTATACGTATTAGTTAACGATATTTTATTCGTATAAAGTATAATTTCATTTCAATGCGCAATTGTTGTAATATAATATTATAACTGTGTAGGTATTTGCATAGTACTCGTTCTTTATCGTATATAGTAATATACTTTAAAATATAGTGATCGAAATATAACTTTTAAATGCACTGTAGCTGCGGTGTACCATAACATACTAGTGTCCGATGTTACACCGAATTCGATCATTCGAATTTGTGATTCTATCATTAATTAAAATTTTACTTGTTTATCGAACGGCGTTTTTTTTATACATGGTACACTTTATTAGTTTATCGGTCCAATAGCTTCGTTGGAAATATCAAATACGTATGAAAATACATGATTTTAAACATTTTTTCGATATTGATTTTTATTCATCGGACGTAAACCCAGAACACATCATTATACTTATAAGTATAATGTAATTATATACACCATACGTACCAAAGTAAAAAAGCTGATTCTGGCAAATTTGATGCTTCCCACTTCCGAAAAGTTTATGGGAAGCTATCAAAGAGATTTGTTTTTTTTTTAATGCTCCAATGGATTAAAATATAGGTATTTGTTTGTGCACGAGAAGTCCTTTCGATTTTTCCTTCTTCATAGAATCACCGAACCCACTTTACATGACCATGCAGGTCAGAGTCATCAAAGGATATATATATATATATATATATATATATATATATATATATATATATATATGGAAACGAGCACGTTCGGCTTAGTCATATACTCGTATAATATCATTCGTACGTGTGTATGTATCATGTATGCATAAAAGGTATATATTATTACCTATGTATTTTGTATATTTTGCATGTTATATGCATAGTGGTATCGGAGAGACTTTGATAAAGGGTCAAGCAACGAGGGTTGGGGAGTACAGCGGGCTTAAAGTTTCGTTGAAATCCCGAGTGAGTGTGGGATTTTTGGCATCGTACCCGAGAGCTATAAATTCTAGTTTTCCGGCGCGCCTTCGCCCGAGCGCTCTGGTGGCAGTTCAAATAATCATTTTCAGTTAACTTGTTTCAGATGTATATTGCTACTGGTGTGATCGGTGGTCAGACAGATCGTCAATGGTGGGTGGCGGGAGAGTGGTGCGCGTATTACCATAATGATTAGTTTCGCTAACAGATTCCAGAGAAAACCTAAACGGTTTTAGATTATTTTTACAGTTGTCATTGATATGTTGCATCATTGTTTTATGGGCTTAATAAAATATTTACGGTGGCGTGAACTGATCAGTAAATGGTAAGTGGTAACACCGGTAACCAACGAACATTCGCGGTTTGAAAATATTAACCAGAGCAGCGTTTATGAATACTTTATTAGATATATCCTTTCGTGTATATAGTACAGCACGAGTAAGAATGAAAAGGGCGAGAGAGAATATTTAATGGATTCATAAGCCACAATGCATCCGACCTCAATAATTCAGTAGTTCATAGTCCATAGATCACCCTCGGTACGAATGCACGCAATTCAATGGCTCGAGTTAGGTTAGGTATATAAGATTATCTCGATCACAAAATACCACTCTCTCCCCTTGAACAAATTCTGCGTATACGTGACGTGATATGAACTTGTCTACGCCGGAAAAATCGTTATCTATCTCGGTTATTAATAAAACAATCAATTTACTATTAATTATTATTATTATAGAAATTAAGGTACAGAAAAGAACACAGTAAACTGCATAGTTTAATAAACTTTTATATAATGTTTTGATACATGAATTTATATCGTTTATATATTTCTTAGTAAAATTCGATACATGTATATATATATTTAGATGTATTCATAACAATTTTAGACTCCTTTGACATGTTTATAACTGATGGTAAAGAATAACATGGTTTAATAATAAATTGATAACTATTGTAGAAATCATCTTATAAGCTAAAAATAAAACCCATGATGGTTTTACGAAAACTCGTCATTAATATTAACAAATTATTCATTAAAAAATTATTGGATCCAATAATATGGTATTCAAAAAATATTATACAAGGTTTATACAATTTATATTATGTACAAAGAAATTCTTAATTATACATTTTAGAATATAATGTACAGTAAATCGAAATGTAAATCTCATTAACAGTTAGACGATTCGATTACTAATGAATATTTGTATGATATTATAATATGTGTTGTATATTTACATACTAGTACATGATTAAAATAAGTATGTTTATATTATATTGAATAGAACACGAAGAAAACATGGCAGCTTAGATGCATGGTTTCGTTGTAACGTGTAAACTCTTCCATTTGCATATTATATGTGCATGCATGTTTATTTAGGATTTTAAGTTTAAAATGTCTGTCAAACCCGTATTATTATTAGATATTAAACAAACGAAACCAACTTTTTATGCTTTGTGGACGGAAGTTGAATATCTAATAATATACAAGAGTCAACTGCAGTCTAATATAACGGTATACGGTATACCACAATGTTGGTTCTTCAAAAGCGTTCGATTTGTCGACATTATCGAAATAATCCGTGCATTTTGTTTTAAGCCAGAGATGTGCTACGCAAGTGGGTATGCTATATTATAGTTAATTTTCTCTATAAGTCGACTTGTCATTCTATTGCTTAAAATTTCAATTTAGACGAAGACAAAACGCATTTTGACAGATCACAGCAGACTATAGAATTTGTTATTTTTTTCAATTGTATACCTATATAATTGATCATGTAAACGCAATACTCTAACATAATTAATAACACGCCTGCTTGAATTGAAGAAAATTATTATTATATACGATCTATATAACTAGGGCTATAGGCTATAATTTATCGAATCCATCTCATAGTTATAAACAAGGTTCGTGAAGTAAGCGTAGAAAATTGAGCATTAATTTACACTATAGTGCTGAATTAGTGCTGTTCAACAATATCATTTTGAAAATTAGTGCTCTCCTTGGACGAAAGTTATTACGGAGCTTGCTACTAACACTATTTCAGTAAATATTTTAACGATAGTTATCAAGGCTAAGAAATTAACGAGTTAAAACGTTGAGTTACTTTTAACTTCGTTATTTAATCAGCCAAGTTTTTTCAAACTCCTAACTTAATAAGTCAAATTTTACTTATAATATGCAGTTTCTACCTAGCTAGTTTATGAATGTAAATCAATTTGTCACGTCATTTAAATTCTAGAGATGAGAAGTATAAAAATATTTTTTTTGTTATAAATACATTTTTACAATAAAAATGATTGCCATTAGTAATTGCCAATTATTATTACAGAAGTGTTGTATGCACTATTCCTGGATTTCGATAAGGATTAAATAACTTACACAAAAATAAGTTTATATATATATATATATATATATATCATAGAGTTATCCAGTTAATAAAAATAAGAATTATTTTTACCCTAGGTAAATTATTCTATTTAATTTTTCTCAAATGAATAAGAAAAGGTAAATTTTAAACTTAACTTTTGAATATCGTTCCAGATCAATTGAACTCAACCAGTTAAAAAAAAAATTAATCAACACACCCTTGATTAGGAATTATGACTATAGTATGCAATATAAGCATGCACGCTAGTTTATTTTTATGCGTCATCGCTTCTGTTTTATATTAAAACGGTATTTCAATAAGCACGTTCGAATGTTATATTGTGAACGCTACATTTCATAACCTATTAACGCGATGCAGTAGCATTGAAAATACGTGATAGTGCGTATAAACGAGAATTTTTACTACGGTTTCAATAAATTCGAACGATTTCGTAAAATTCAAAAACTCTATAATATGTATATATATAAATTCGTGTATGTATCGAAATGTTTGAAATGTTTTCGAGAAGATTACATTTAGAATTCGTCCTATTCACATATTATAAATATTATATGTATACTGTCGTAAATATAAAAATTACAACGATATAATTTGGCCCAGATTGGTATTGAGATACACCAACAATACTAACTACATAAAATTGAATTTAATTAATATCATATATATATTGTAACCATTTGGACTGATAATAGCTTATTTGAATACCCACTGAACAGGAGACTCCTGTCCGGTGATCTATTAGGTGAGTAGAATCATACATTGCGAGATAATAGACAGAACTAATAGGTTTTGAAAAAGAAAAAAAAGATAAAATAATGAAAAATAAGTTAGAATAAATGGCACGTAAGTAAATCAACAGTTAAGAATTATTTATAATGGGTAAAATTAATTCATTAATAAAATATACACAGATGGTAATACGGTAGAAAAACAATTACGGACTAGAAAAAAACATTTACATACAGTTAAAATTTACGGATCATCGTTGAATTTTCGGGCTATTAAACTTGCTGCATTATTTTGGGGAGGTCTTTAAGTGTACTTTTTGGTGATTGTAGACGTGTTAATGTTTGTGTGGCCAGTTTAATTAGACATGCCGTGAACCAATCGGTGGTTTTAATGTGTCGTGTCGTCGCCGCAATGAAAGTTGACAGAAAAATAAATTCATAGCAAAATCTATCGGTTGATAGATGGACGTGACAAAGCTAAGCAAAGTCGCCCGTAAAAGGAGCAGCTCCGAGTTTGAACCATTTTTATCATTAAAAATATTTTACAAAAATAGTGCATATTTCACTCGATATTTTATAATGGAAATGTAGTACCACGTTCAGTGGACAAAGAGACCATGGTCGCGGACGTTTCGACTGAACCGGTTCAATTCATGGAGCTGTAGGCGTGGGGTGAAAATATACTAATAGTTGATTATGTGAACGACCTCCTACGACACGCGATTATGTATTTAAGCATAACTTATTACTTTCCAATTTAACAATAATTAATAGCATAATTTGACACTCGAATTCAAGGACGTTACCATATTATGAACACGAATAATAATTATAAACAGATCCTCGACATGTATATCTAATCAATCATTATGTTAATCATTTGAATTTATAATAATAATATTTTTGAAAAAACTAGACGGTTTGCCGCCAACATTTTTCTGTTTATTAATCTGTTTTTATTTTCCTATTACAGAGCTACGTGTTTATACTGTACAATATACAACTTACGTCACTATTATGCATAATATTGTGTCACATCGTAATGATATATCGAAAAACGGAAAATATCCAATGTCGGGGACTTCATCACTTCTTATAAATTATCTGTTTCGAGTTTATTCGTGTGGTGTTCAGTAAAACACACGTGTGAAACAGTTCTAAAAGATTGATTTAGTTGTATTCTTTGAGTTGATCGCAGTAAAGGACGTGATTTCGATGTTAGTAAGCTACAAGAGTGTTAGCCATTAGGTTAGGCCAGATTAATTGCTGTAAAACGTGTTGTTTGCCGTCAAAAGAAAATTTTAAACATAAGAAGTTTGTTAACTTATTATACAAGATAATTATAAAGATTTTAGAGCCCACCGAATTGTATGTAGCAGACACTTGACATGAAGGCTTAACTGCAGAACTATGTCCATCTTGCTATGTTTAGTTTCCCCAGACGTGTTTTTTTCTTTGATTTTTGCCTTCACTATCGTGTGGTTGGCTTTCCTCCTTCCTGCAGTACTGCTAAATGTCGGACTTTTATCTCTTTTGAGACAAAATTGGAGGAAAAATTTTAAATATATATTTATATAATACATTTTCACAATCAGATAATATTGTATAAAATTATGTAATTATCTAAATCTCTTTGCTTGTATAGTTAGTATACTACATGTCTACATTAATTATCTTTCAATTATTTGTTTGTTAATGATACGAGTAATAACTTTATTATTGATTAATCAATATTCATAAGGCAATTTTATAGTAAGACGTGCATATGTATTAATACAATTCTTATCAATAATAATTGGAGCTCAGAGAAAGATAAATACTTAATAAAAAACTGGATTCGTTAACTGTTTTCATAAAAACTGGGAAAATTATCTTGGAATTTATAAGGTTATTTAATATGTATAATATCGTTGTATAGTTAACATTTTTACAAAAACTGAACAAATCAAATCAATACTCATCATAATCTGCCGTTCAAGTACAAATTTTAAGGTTTTCTTTGATTTGTTATCATCCTTTAAAATTAACTATGATAGATCAACATTTATATATAATACGTCAATAAAATGTTACAAGAATAAATAATATACATAATGTATATATATAACAATAATTTTGCACGAAATGTAAGTGTATGAATACCAAATAAAAACCAATTCAAATTGAGTATTATATAATGTAGTTAAAAGTAATAAAAAGTTCTGATAAAAAGTCATAATATACAAAATGTTACATTGCACATATAATATTATGTAATTATCAAATTATACATAGTAGATTTCGACGTATTTCTACTTTTTACACATAGGAGTGCCGTATAACGAACCTGACAATGGAAGGGATACCAACTTGAGGCGTACTTCCAACCGGAAGCATTGAGAGGGGCCGGAGTACACAGAATCTTTGAGAAATCGTAATAATTCATAATAATAATAAGGTGTTTATTATGTGTCTCTTAATAATGAAAATACATTAAATTAAAATACTCTAACTCAAAAATGAAAACTGCAAATACTTGTTATAATACCAGTTTTCACCAAAAGTTTATATTAGCGTTTTCCCGTTTTCTATACATGGTTATGTCTTCGAAGTATTTTAATTTATTTTGACCTATTCATAGATGATTGAAGTTTCCGATTTTTCTTATTACTTTTTGAAATATCGATAAAAAAATTTGGCTATCCAAAAAATCTTGAAAATTTAATACAAGGTTTATTATAAGGTTAACTTATCGTAATTATAAAAAATCAAAAACTTTTTGACACAACTTTTTTATAAGCCTTTATAAAAGGTAGATAGTTAACCTTACCAATCAGCTTATATAATTTTTAATTCGTATTAAATTGCTGGATCAATTATTTCTAAATTGTAGATGGACTAATCAAGATTTCACATTTCGTAATTAACTATTCTAATTCAATGTTGAACGTGTATTTTCTGAACTAAAACTAAAAGCCTTTTGACCGCGTTTTCGATATGTTTACGCTCTTTGACGCAGAGTTGAAACTATTCGCTTACAGACGGAAATTCATTCAAAGGATATTGACTGTGTCTTAAAGACTTTTGTTATTTTTTCTGATTAATAACACTGTGCAAGAAAATCTTTTTGCATTCAGAAGATACCTCATTGTTAAGAGAGACGCTGAAACAGTGGAGCCGGAGAGTCATTAGCAGGAAGTAGCAGAGAATAGAGATAGGTGGCAGTATGTTTATATAGAGTTATGGTCTTGAATGGCCGAAACCAAGGAAGAAGGATAAGAAGAAACCTCATCGTATCAGCAAGCGTTTAGAATTTCTGATTATGCGTGGATCTTAATCGGCTGCACAGATGTAAAATAAACTTCAGATGCTCAAGTGAAACGATACACCACCTGGCGTGCTAAACAAACAGAAAATAAATGCAGTCATATTCTTGTTTTTGATTTGAAATACTGATGAAAGTACAAAATATCTGAACAAATATAATTATGTATATAAAAAAAAGGTAAAATAACAACAAATTAATAAATTAATTTTTGAATAGCTTTCATACAAATTCAGCGAAAAAAAAATGTATTAAATAAAATACATTTTATTGAGTTCACATGTTTCGTGAATTTACTTTTAAATATCCTATTTTTGAACCAATGTTTTTATTGTGTGGCTTTATTTACTGATTAAACAAAAAACATAGTAAAACAGGTCTCTATAGTTTTGAAAAAAAAAAAAAAACTTATGCGAATTGGCCTGTTTATTATAATAAAATATTTATAGTATATATATTTTATGTATAATAATACTGATTCGGGATCGTCATAGTTCCTTTATCCTTACTTATTCGATTTAATGGAATATCTCGAAATCCTATTTACAAGGCATATACATAGTAGCGTGTCAAAACAATTTGCATGAGTTTATTTCAACTGATACTTGCGGCCTTGCGGCCATAACAATAATATGTGCACCGCACCTCACATGTACACGACTATACCAGGCTGAACGGTGGAATATTTAAAAAAGATCCCTTGTCCCCTCCTCGACTAGAGAAATACGCATTGTTTTCACAAGTAGGTACATCTGCTTATCGTTCGTTGCGTATTACCAATTGTACAACTGCGATAAAAGTAAAATACACGGGCATTTTTGTAAACACGTACACATTATATCGGCTTCCTCAATATTATTTAATACGCGTTTCTATTATTACTAGTCCGACACGTAGACGTTGTTTTGTTCATAAATAATTTTTATAAACCATCACAGTTGTACGGAGTAAAATAATTGTGAGATAACTGCTCTCCAAATCTGAAGTTTTCATTTAAAACATTTGTTTAATATTATTTTTTGAAGGAAAAAGAAGTATTGCTAAATATAATGTTTATATATTATAAGTCCTGAGTGCTGCCTCTTATTATTATTATTATTAAATAAATTAAAAAAAGTCAGTATCTTCTATTGCCATGAATATAGAAGTGAACTAACGTAAATTACATAAATTAATGTTTAGTTATTTTCACAAGCAATATTTGGAAATATTTCATTCCATCTTTCTTCTGGGAGGAATGAGAAAGGTTTTTTTATCTCATGTTTACACCATTAGCATTGTATATTGTACTCGTATACCATCAATATCTGAAGTCTCCGGGTTTAGATCCGCATTTGATCTGAGCGTTTATGAGTGTATGTGCATATCTTCATAATGGGTATTTAATAATCGTATTAATATCAGTGGGATTACAATAATTTAAAATATCGTTTATGAAAACGAAATTACTTTTGTATATCAAACATTGTTTCAACTGTTGCATGCAGCTAAATAACAACTTTACTGTTAATTATTTTATACTTCTAAAATGTAAATACTTGGGCAGAAAGCGGTTTTTCAATCATAAAATATTTTATTTATATACCTATGATTAAAACTTGTGCTTCGAATCTAAGTTATAGCCAGTAGGTGTATTACGAGGTATGTATTAGATATATTGTGTACATATTACTTATATATATATATATATTTTGTGGACGTGTTTCTTATAGAGAATGGAAATAATGTTGTACGCATACTCCGTAATATTTTTACTGTTTTTAATTTCAACCGTACGTATATAGGATATTTTATTTTATATTGATTAAGCACCCGCGTTGGGTCATTTTTCCTTTTTGGTAATTTATGCGAAAATGTCCGCATGGAAATTCATTATTCCATAGCGTTTGACCCTTTGATATGCATGCTGGGGACAGTTTCACGACATATTTTAATGCGTACCGATGACGCGTTGTTATAAATATAAATCTACAGTAAAATAAATAGGGTAACATTTTATATCAAACTGTTTTTTTGTCATACCGTTGATTCCGCTTAATGGAGACACCCATCAATATGGACAACCACTTAAGCAGGACAATTCTTCAATAATTTTGAAAATAAATATTTGGTGGTAATTCAAACGTTCACCGCTTATCTGGACCATGTATAAGGGTAATGGGGACCATTTTATAAAGTATATTTTATGAAATATGATCTATATAATATAAATAAGATGAAAAAAAAATTATATATACATATATTATAAATTATGTATTAAGTAATTTTATAAATATGTAGTGTAAACGGTATATTATGATTTTATTTTTGTAATTATAAATAATTTCTATAATATGCATGTAGATTAATATTAATAATGTGTAATATTATAAAAGTATACAAATCAGTAAACAATACATTTTAATTTATATTTTAATTATTTCAAGTATTAATAGGAACAAAATGACATTCAACCGATGTGTTCCAATAAAGTGGAGTCGACTGCATTATATTTTCAGAAAATTTACTTAGTTGCTTTTGTATTCTTATTTTTGATATTGAAATAAAATATTTTTATATAATGTACAGCGTATACAAATTATTTTCTTGTTGAAATATTTGCTCTCATTTTTCAGTGGAAGTAATTCTTTTGACCACACGAAGAATAGAATATGTTTATTTATGCACTCGTAGATATAAGTAATTGTACAACTGTATCTAGGTTGGGAATAGTAGAATAAAAGAGTTGCTTTAAATGAAATTAATTATTGTTGGTCAAATGGTCAGTTGGGAAAATAAAAGTTAGATGAAATGAAAAAGTAATATGAAAATTCTCGAAACAATATTTTAAAATAACAAAAATATACATTGATCCAATTATTATTCATCAGTAAACACCAAGTAAAATATTAAAAAGATGCGCCATGTTAATAAACTGCATTTTTAATAACATTATACAAATTTTATTACCAAAGCAGAAAAATATTGATTCAGTTTATCACGGAATGAATAAAATGAAAAATAAACTAAAATAAAAATTATAAACAACTTAAATTATCGTTTGCATTATAAAATATAGATTTTTGTTTTTGTTGAATAATGAAAACGTCTTTCTACTTTTTATGATTTTAATTGTATTGTATATTTTATATACTATACTAAAAAAATAATCGGTGTTTGCATCATGTTCTATATCATTTTTTTTTTTCTTGGCGCAATATAAGAGACGAAATATTACAATATCTATATAATTTGGAAATATAAAAGTGGGCATTATACTGTACGTATATAATATATACATATATATATATATATATATATATATATATAAGTGTGTATAATATGTATACGTTTGTGAGCTCTAAGTATTGATTTTACATTTTGTGAACCACAAAGATAATATGGACATAAATGTTATCATTTATATTCGTTCGACAAATTGATATCACAACAGATCTAGAAATTCCAAAACAACTCCAAACAACAATGAATAAAGATGGAAAAAAAAATTAGCGAATTGTATATTACGTGTATGTATTTATTGATCATATGGTTATATGTTAATAAAATTAAAACACTGATATCGTATCGAATTAAAATGGAATACTATTATTAATTACTACTTACTAGGTTATGTAAAAAAGCGACTTTTAGTCGTTTTTTTAATTATTTTTCTTTAACCATCATCTATACTTTGTTTAATATGTTTCACTACTAAAAAAACAACGTTTGATATTATTTATATATAGACGGTATTTGGAAGAAAAGATACAAGTAAAAAATGACTAGTGTTCTGTAGAAACATGAAATCTACTGAATAAAACAATTTTAACCTAATTTCTGTTCTCTTTTAAACATGATAGGTATATTAGTGTGTTCTTCGTCAACGTTGTGTATTTTAGAGGATTAAATTATTTCATGAACAAAAACAGCAATCGCGATGCGTATCTTAAGCTACAAGAAATACACATACTTAAAATAATATTTTATTATCGTCAACATTTTCTTTTCAATCGCACACTTAAAAAAACCCGAGATATTTGTTTTAATTATATTGCATACAATACTGGTCAATATTGCTGTACATTTTTTCATATCTCATACAAATAATTCACTATAAAACTAAATTTTTTTTTTAAAAATTAATTTTAATAAATACACTCTTCTTAGATGCAAATAAATATATAGTCATGTAACCGTTTTAGTATTAATATTATATTTCCGATGAAAAAAACGCATTGAAACAGAATTTATGTGTTGCTGTAAGTAACTAAGATTCAACCAATTAGGTTTTGTTTCATATACATATATTTGAAATGAAATAATATTTTCAATATTTTAATTGGTCTGGATGCCCAAAATTAGTTTAACTTTGAAAATGTTGGCGTTAGGATATATTTTTGTGTATTTAAAATTTAAAATAAACTCTGCTAACTCAACAAGTACACACTCGTTATAGTCGTTAGAAATATGTTACTATTATGTAAACTGTAATTTAATAATTTTATATATGTACATTCATCTGTTATTAAATAATAGAATCAATATCAATTATCAATATATTATCTATGTGAATAAATTCAAAGTGATATTAAAGCATGATTTAATTCAACAATAACTATTCTAGGTGGAAGAATTTTGAGTATTCTTACACTTTTTCTAAATACATCAAATAATAATATTTAAAAATTATTCAATTACATTATTATTGAAATATATTTCTACTTGAATAATTGTGTGAAAATCATACAAATACATTTTTATTGGAATGCAAATTGCATCAAATAATTATCTAGATAAAATCTCAACTCTAAAATATACATCCAATATTTTACAAAAGTAACTTTTCTAAATTATCTTTTTTCCGATATTTACAATGCATAAGGCAGTAACTCAAGAATCTCAATTTTGAGTGAATGTTATATTATCATATATATATATATATATATATATATATATTAAATAATAATAAATTAATAATAATATTCAACAAAATCTAACACCTGAACCATGTGCCCTTTGTTTATTTGGCAATTCATATATAGTTAATCAAACTCGGTAATTACAGAAAGAACAAATTTCTTTCGGATATCTGTTTATATTTTTGAATTAAAATTTAAAATATGATTTATCTTCTATTCGTAAGCAGATTAAAGTAACATTAATTGTTTTATTTTTATTTTGTTTCAGGTAAATACAAATATTTTTCGAGGTCATTAATTATATTTTAACTGATATCAATGGCCTTTCAAGAATTATGAGTATGCAGTATACGTATGTAAATTTTATTTAAATTGTATAAATATATATATATGAAAAAAATCACGCGTGGTAAAATAAAATTTTTTTTCTCATCTCAATCAATTCTTATTATTTAAATTTGATAAGTGATTTTCCCTGAATTTTTTTTTCTGTTTTAATGTCTTTAATTTTGATTGCTCATGGCGCTGTCATCTCCGGAACGTATAATTTTTTTCCTTCCCTCCTTTGCTCATCCATGGGTATTAGTTTTTCCTCTATTCCGTACGCTTGCCGCTTTTCGTGACGTAATTTATCGCGTTCGTACTTTGCACATACACACACACACACACACCATTTCGTAAAGGAGGAAGAGAAAAAACGAACAGCAAAAGAAGAATCGGCGAAGGAGTAGGAACACTATGAGGACGAAAAGATGATAAAGAACGTCGGGGGAGGTCGTCTGTTCAAGGCTCTTAAATATTCCGGTCAGATAAAACACGACACGCTTGTTTGCGTAAACGGAGGACGGATAGAAAAACGTTCTGTGTACGAGATATAGGTGTGGCGTCACGTTTTCTTCACTAGGAGCCATAACTTTCCCATCCTCTCCTACTCCCCCGACAACTGCCATCATCCTCCCTGCCACCATATAACACTGTACCCCGCGACAACCGTGTCGGCAAGAGAAATGAAAAAAAAAATATATATATATATAATACAATATTATATACACGCGGTGCGTGCACACACACGCATATAGCGAGGCTACTTAACCTCAACCTGTTTTCGGTTATCTCGTCCACAAGGTATACACACATAAATATACATTATATATAAATGTCTGCCGTGGTTATTATTTATTTAAAAAGAATAAAACAAACTTTTTTCACCTCCGTCGTTAATGACCGTTCCGTTTAAATGGAACGTGTGATAACAGTTCAAAAGGGTTGAGCACCACGACCAAACTTTTTACTCCCCGCGTCCTCTGTAATAATAATAATAAAAATTATAAAATATATACTTCAAGACGCTGCTCTGCAAAACCACGAAGAAATATCACGAACTGTTGAACACACTAATTTCGAAATTACTGAATTACTGAGTTCAGATTGTCTTAAATGCAGAAAAGTAAAGCATATTTTAAATTATTTCCTGGGTTTATCCATCGAATTTTTCCAACAAAAACGATACACACATACATACACGCACACACACGCGCAAATACACACACAAATAAACAAAATATTTTTATAAATTGTAAATTTTCAATTGTGATTGTGAGTATGTATAGAAAATATTTTAAAAAAATCCATATTAATTTAATCATATTATTTTTGAACATAGACATATAGCATTTGTAAAGTGCCAATTTACCCGGTTTCGTGTTTTATTGTTTTCGATTCTAATTAAGAAAAATCAATAAAACCCATACCCGCGATAGGCGTAATGAAAGTTTTAAACTTGAGGGAGAAGTATACTGGCGACCGATGCCATATCGCTAATATATATGCCATTTATATTGCTGAAGAAAATCTGAACTTAAAATTAATGATATACTATATAATAATAAATTATTATTTTACATTATAATAAACATCGTAATAAACGACAACTTAGGTTATGTCTAAAGCGCTTATAAGTCAAAACACAAAATATAATGTTTTGCGTTATTAACCATGAAATATGTATGCGTTAATATATTTTTTTCGTCATACAGTATTTTAATAAGCTTTAATGTTTTTATTATCATTAGCGTAAATAAGATAATCGGAAAACAGAAATTAAATTATGTCAAAAGTAATTCATAATATATATTATATATTATATAATATAGTGACATTACATCGATGTGCAGTTGCTTTTATTAAACATGAATTATTTACAATTTAGGAAGCGTATAATACACTAATACATGTACAGCTAATAAATGTTATAAATTATAATTAATGTTATGTTTTCTATTAAATCCAGAAAAAATTTTTTTTTTATTAATCGTAAATTACGCAGAGAAACAGCAGTACAGGTGTACATTCTTTGTTTCACCTTTCACCTTCAAAGCGGTGGCGTTGTCCGAAATCAGAAAGAAAAGTCAATCATTGTTTTGTCTCATCATAATATTCACTATATCAAAAGCCATTGGACTGTAAAGAATCGTCCTAAGCAATATAATAATACCATCAATGTCAATGTCTTCTATTACACAATTCACGCAATGACGCTTCAGCGGTAACACATGATGGTCGTTCGGTGAAATTATCAGGTCGTTTGTTTTGAGTGTTGCTCACTTTGGGAGAAAAATGGCAAATCGATGGGGCACTTTTTCTGGTACAAACTTACAGTAAACGATTGAAGGGCTGTATAATGAATTGGTTCTCGTGTAAAAGAGATGATTAATCTTTAATAAAATAAAAATGATTTAATCGATTTGAATTGGCACCCGTTATTGTTTTTTTTCTCTCTTAGAATAATTGCGTTTCGCCGTTTAAGTCAACTGTCATCACCCGATTAAAATAACGAAACAACCGAAATAATTAAAATTAAAAATGATAAGTTTACAAAATAAAAATGTTATGATTATTGAGGTGATAGTTGAATAATTTTCATGCTTATTTCATATTAGCTGAATACCCTGGATCGCCTGTCAACAGCTTTGTCCGGTATTCACGATGATTTTATTTTTAGATTCTGAACGGAGTGATGGAATCTATTGATTTTACAATGACGTATTTTTTTTTTTTTTTTGTGTTTGACGACACCTTTTTTGGCAGTAAAAATGCCTTCGATTTTCTTAAATACCAACTATTCTGAAAGGAAAGTTAATATAGATGGTATTTGGGCTTATCAAAAATGCAACTTTTTCAATAATTTTTAAAAGCGACGAAAAAAAAGATAAAAAAAATTACGAAAAAATGAGAAAATTTACGCAAATTTACGTTTTGACAAAATACATTTTTTTAAATGCTCTAACTCAAAAACAAAAAATCGCAAACACTTGGAATGTTCACCAAATCTTTATATTCGCTTTTTCTATACATGGTTAAGTTTTCAAAGTGTTTTGACTTTTTATGACTTATTTATAGACAATTTAAATTTTCGATTTTTGTAAGTTTGTTTTTTGAAATATATATAAAATTTATTTGGCTGCCCGAAAACTCTTGAAAATGTAATACAATGTTTATTATAAGTTAAAATTATCGTAACTAAAAATATCGGAGATCGTTTTACTCAAATTTTTTTTATGAGTTCATAAAGTTTAAATTTCTATAAAATGTGATAAAATCATGCTAATTTGCAAGTTATTTCATAGATAAAAATTCATAAAATTTATTCTGTTTATATTTAAGGTTCAAAATTATAACACTTGATTGTCCATAAGCTATTTTTTAAAAATGTATAAAAAATTTCTACCGGACTTCAAAAAGAAAATTGTATGATCGTTTGAAATTTAAATTTGTATGAAATTGCATACTATTGCAATAATATTTCAATAATATAAAATACTATATTATTATATACCCATTTTAGACCAACATATATCATCTCCGTTCAGAATCGTTATTCGTATACAATGATACCTATCATTGCATTCAAATTTAACAAATCCATTATAATGACCTATCCTATGAACGAAGTGCACTCCACCCCCAACTATACAGCATCCGGTTTTTTTATTATTTATTTAAAGAGCTTTTATGGTAAAGTGTTACAGGTCGGAAATAATAATAAAATAAACATTATTAATACACAAATATTACAAAATAAAAAATTTAAAATTGAATGACAATAATATAAGTAATATATTTTGGAAAATATTAAAATACCTAATAAGAAAATATTATACAATTAGAATAATACAATTTAATGAGCTACCAATAGTTATGAATAACATAATTAATAATCTAATTATATGATATAATTTTACCAACACAGAACGTTTGATAATAATGGCAAGAGTAAGTGATACAAATAATATAACGGTAGATGGTCTGGGTCATTTTTATGGTGTGGGGATGATAAAAAGTGAACATTTATTAAGTAGAGTCGATAAAGCAAGTATAAGAAGATTTAGTTTTAATTTAAGATCATTGAGAAAATTAATAATAAAATTAATTGATAGGTTAGAAAATGGAGTATTGGCTGCAATATTGGCTTGATTATATTTTTATTTTAAAATTAGAGTTGTGACATTTTTTTTTTAGTATTGGGTGGTACAGCGTCTCGTATGTTGATTTGTAATTATTTTTAATGAGTTTGATGTTTTATTTATTATTAATATTATAATTTACCAATATAACCGACATATCCACAATAACATAAAATAAAATTTCATCCCAAAAGTATCAAAAAACCAGTTTTAGGAGGGGTTACGAAAGGTACGAACATCACCTATCGAGTTAAATTGTAAAACTATACCATCTTGGGGTAGGCACATCCTCAAATACACAAACAAATAATTTCAACTAAATCTTACATGCTGTTTACAATACGCTAAAAACCTAAAGTTTAATTTTAATTATAAATAAATATGTATATCAGCTGAATTATCTGGCTTTGCACGGAAACTTTTTTGTCAGGGGTATAATTTTAATGAAATACTACAATACATTATTAAAGCTTAGCCATGTTTTCAGCCTTAAAGCACGTACTACTGTTGATTATAAAATAAATTAAAAACAAAAAACATATATAAATAGACTTTAATACCAACATTTCAACGCCTAGGTAACTAAAAAGTAAAAATAAATAATACATCCAACTCAAAACTGTTGAATATTTTTTTTAATCCACTTACACGTGGTCATTATCATGACCACGTGTTAATGATATTCCCATGAAATCGACATGGTGAATTTGGATGCACACTGAAACACAATCACCCAGTTTTGCATAGATACTTCCTTGGTCGTTTGTAACATTTTTTAAATCTTTTCTTATTCCTCATTTAGAGTATTTGATTTAACATTTTGTCATTGTTTAACGGGTCCCTACATTATAAAACGAAACTTCCTACCAAATTTCACATTCATAGCTTCAGCAGTTACTACTATAAATATTTTTATTCTTTTTTTCCATTTCTGATAATAATAATCATTTTCTGACTTGAAATGTCAAGAGGATCTGCATATTTATACTTTTTTTTTTTGCATGCCTATCTATATGTTTATAAATATAATGTATATTTATCCGTAACACTTTGTTTTATGTTTTCGGTCGCTGAACTAATAATTTTTAAATATTCTGTGGTACACCACCTATTGTATTCAATGTAGTCTTAACGAAACCATTAAGTTTATTTTAATAAGCATATATAATATATGACCTCGATGTCGAACCTCAATGACTATGGAATTATTTCTATTAGAAAATTGTGCCACGCTGTGTCCGAACGCTCTAGACGCTAAATTGATCGATGTCACTTTTAATTCATACTATATTTTCTAACATAAAATAAGTCTCCAGAAACCTGATCCCATACATGCAAATCTTATTCCAACTAGTATATTATACTACATATATAGTAAATACAAATAATTGTTATAGTGGTATAACATAACCATCATGCCACCGGTCACGGTATTGGGTCACATGGGAGGTAAGAAATATCTATAGTGTTTAGCGTCCATCAAAGCTGTCGCAATCTCTCGCTTCCTTACACCCTCGTGCGTACCATGTCAGCCATTTGAATAACTCATATTTTGGTCTTTAGTTGTCGTATTTGCTCACGTGTGAGCTGTTTTTTGACGTGTCATTTTCGAACGTACTTTTCCTATTTAGCGAACGCGTTCCGTTTTATTCAGCTACTTGGTCTATATAACGCATCTTTTAACCCGTGGTCCGCTGTAGATCGTATATTTTATGATTGTTTTGATCGGTGCATGACCTTCCTAGAAGTAAAACACGTCTTATGTAGCGTGGTACAAGTTTGTCAACGCCGCTGCCGCTGTCATTCGCCACCGTAGCTGTACAACACACGACAACTTCCGCATGGTCAGTAAATCTTACGTACTCACTGTTGTATAATATATTATATTTAAACTATATCACTGTTATTGTAAACTATAAATATTATTACGTTATCCGTGTTTCTCCTTTAACACTTTTTATCTCTGCTGATGCCCTTGATGATTGAATTTCGGAAAATCTTTCGCAATTTTAATTACAAATATCAATTTTTAATTTTTATATTTAACTAATTTATAAGTGATTTACCTATTTCAATCGTTAATAATTAAAATCAACATAACGTGAAAATAATTATTGATTTCTATAAAAATATATTATTATCTCATAAAGATTTTTTTTATAAAAGGATAAAGATTGAAAAACTTGCCTTTTCTATTTGGTTTTATGATGTAGAGAACCACTATTTTTTTTTTTTAACCTGGGAGCAATTCAGCTTGTCAGGAACCAATTTAGTATCAGCCAAATCCTGTTGATAAAACGTGATATGGAAGAGTATGTTTATACTTTCTTGTGGTGGCACGTGAAAAACACTTTTACGTTTTCTGAGGATATGGTGGTTTTTACGATAGTGTTTAATAGCTTATTTGTTCGCGATGGCATTGGTCGTGGTATGGTGACTTTTAAATTTAAAATTCAACTTCTATTACTATCGCACGAAAAAGTTTTGCGACGACGTATGTAATGACGGAAACTCGGAGATCAGTGGTATGTAACAGAAGAAAAGGCAGGGGAAAAATAGGGGAAACAACTTCCCCGGGTCGACAATACATCGCTCTGACGTATACATATATATGCCACAAGAATTTGTATTGCACTCCGGATGATCGATTGAATGGTGTGTTGTTTACGTACACGCGCTTTGCACAAAAAAAAAAATAAATAAAAAAAATATGTATTATTTTCGCTTGTTCAGTTACTTTTTTTCTTTTCTTCACTACGGGCTGATTTCACACGTTGTTTAGTGTGCCCTCAGAACGTAGTTGATTTTTTTCCCTTTGCTTACTCTCTTGTGTACAATACTATATTGTACCAGCAACCACCACGTGTTTTCTCCGCTCAATAAATGTTTAAACTCAGATGCTTGTGCGTGCGTAAAACTATCGGGAGAAAAAGCAGCTATATGGTTTACGACCGCTAGTTCTGCTGCTACTATGTCACTAGGTATTATACTAGAGGCAAAATATTGCAAAACAGAATGACAAAACAAGACTAGTATGGGTAAAATAAAGTAAAATTTAAGCCAAGAAATACAATGCTCATATATACAATATATACTCATATATTTATTTATATTATTAAGTATGCGTATACGTGCTTATACTGTATGCATATCGTTTTGTATGCTCGTTTGCGTATTATTTGCCTTCACCGTCACTGACCTGAGCGTCTCCCCCCACCAGTAGTGTTGTTTAACTCTTTTGATATGGTAAATAGGCGGCCATGGTTTAGCGGTGAACGGTGTTATATAGGTTGGGGCAAAGGGATGGCCATGGAGTCGACGACGACGTTCGCGTTGTTCCTGCGTTTGAACTTTATAAGAGTGGTTTCTCAGCCAGAATTTCGCGTTACGTGAATCCATTGTTATTCATGAAATCCACTGTTGAAAACAAATTATTTGCAAACGATTGGTGGATTCATTGAATAAATAAAGTCGGAATCGCGAACGCTTTTAAACCACGATTTCCATCACCACCGGTGCACGTGATTCTTGGTGATACATCCTTGGCAAAACCATAATATACATACTACACCAACGTATATGGGCACCCACGTGCCGCGCGAGCACTTGTAATATACGAAACACAATCAAATTGTTAAACGATTAGCGAAAAAGCGTATTATGAGAACGGCAATTGTCGAAAGACTGTGACTTTGTAAATCTTATACATGTGCAATATACATAAACTATTTTTGGTGGTATCATCAATGTTCATTTTACGTTCATGCTAAATTTCTAAAGACAAAGTTAAACATCTAAATTATTACACATTATATCAGATATTATGTTTTCGGCACAAGCAGCCCAACTCGTTCCAGTTGTATTTCACTTATGCGATGAGGATTTATCAGCTGTTAACTAAAGTAAACCATAAATATTAATATATTTTGATAAGATATAAATAATTTTGCTTTATGAATAGCAACTATTAAGTATGTTAATTAGGTATGTGATTTTGCATTTTATATTTTTAAAGTGCAGTTGACGGATAAATGTCAGACGAAGATGTGACCATAAACAGTTGAAATACATAATATGCGAAAAACTTTCTTAATTTCCAAGTTTTCATTGTAGACTAGCTTATTTCGTTTGTTTAAACCATTCTCGTACGTGGCAAAACTGCAGGTATTTTATAAATACAAAAAGATACGGAGAATAAGATAGAGAAAGTGAAAGAGATATTGCGATGTTTTCAAGTAAAATTGCAATTACTTTCGAAAATCTGTTACAAAGTATCAGATTTACGCGGATTTTAGTATTACAAGTGTATATACGTATACAGTTTTTTATTTCGTTTGAACAAATATCAACTGACGTTTTATTTATATATACTTAAGACAGTGACCCTATATTTTATTATTTATACAAAACATTGTGGAATACGGAAAAAAGTTTCCAATATTTTTTTAACCAAAAACTTTATAGCTCCTAAACTCGTACTAATCTTAGGTAAGACTTTACACACGATTTTACCATAATCTTGTTGGACATATAAGCTATGTTTGAATAATGCTCAAAGGATACGAAATAAATGAAAAATAAAAATAAAAATAAAATATAAATATCATACTGCTCAATCGTCGGTTTATGATTTTTTTTTTTTTTTGCAGGAGGAGGATTGATATTCAATATAGTATGCTTTCAACAATCTTACATCCCGGATTCTTTATATTTCCTTTTCTTAGACGTAATTTTCAACTTAAATTAAGTGTTGTAGATGAAACAAAGCACAATACATTGCGTAAACATATATAGCGAGCATCGCAATCATTTTCATACATTATTATATACATTTTCATTTTTTAATATTATTATACATAACCGTACTTATATAATGTAAACCAGTGCTTCACAATTTTTTTTTTTTATGTAGTCCCTTTATCTTAATGGAAAATTGTTATGGTCCCTAGTTCTGTATCCATTTTTTACCATCCATATCGTTAAAATAATAAGGCAACATTTCTTAATTATTTTCCTAAATTAAATTGTTGTAGACGAATATTTCATGGCTTCAAAAGGCTAAAATAATATACGAAACGCTTCTTATCCCACAAATTATGAATAAGTGATGTAGAAGAAGAAAATAATAACTAAACGAAAGTATTTAATAGTTGATTACGAAGTAACAGAAGTGGGCAAATTTAGAGTTTGAAACAAGGAATGAAAGATGTATTTAACGTGCGTGTTTACGACTTAATATAATATATATATATATTACCGGTAAAGTGTTGAATATAGGCATTCTATAAATTTCCCAAGATTTTTATAGAATGCCAATACTATGTTAGGTAATGTATTAAATCAAAATATGTTTATTATTATTTATTGGTTATTATTCATTTATTACAGCATACAGATGATGAATGACATTTCGAGCTGCATAAAATATTATTCTTTACGCACAAATATTTTTTGAATTGACACTTTGTCTTGCATGTGAATTTTATAAAACCTTGTCCAGTTCCTGTAGATTGTTGAGTTGCAATAGTGCGTAAAGCAAATGTATTTTCTTTTGGAACTTAGTCAATTGTTATTAAATTTTTTTGACACATTGAGAATTGAGACCTTGAATAAAAAGATTTTAAAAGCCCTTCCTTAGTCCCTAATCTAAAATAACCATCAACTGTTACCTGCAAAAATATTTTTATGATCTTAAAATAATAAAATATAAATGGTTGAATTACTATATTATAATATTTATTATTTTATGTTTACCTCTATAACAACAGTTAAAATATTTTGAACATCTCCGCGACCTTTATTCACATCGGGAACTGGAACTCTAACTGTAGCATCTACTTCAGTTGGTTTAAGTTTTTTATCTGACCATGTTTTCATTTACTTTAGCCTTTCTTCGATTTTCTTTGGAATTTGCGTTATTTGATTGAATTACAGGAATTGTATCTTGAATTGAATTTTCTTGACTATTTTCATAATGATTGCCATTATCGGGAAGTATTGGACCATCATATTGAAGTTCATTTTTTTTCAAATATTTCTAGTAACTGTTCTTCGTTTTCTAAATTGTCGACTACTTCTTTCGATAAATTTGATGTGCTAAACCCAACCTTGACTTTACAACCAAATAATGCCTCATATGGTGACATCTTAATCCCAGAATGTATACTTTTCCTGCTTGAGGTTAAGTAATCTATAGAATACCTAGTTATTGTATGTATTTTATACTTTTACTGCTCATTTTTGGCATTCTATAGAATACATAGGATTTCTATATAATACCGGATTCAACACTTTGTCGGTAACATATACATAACGAGCAATTTGATATAGATATAAAATTCTAAATGATAACTCGTAATCTAGACTATCATTCAAGAAAATATAATGACCTAAATAAACTAATACACAATTATAATATTATTTACTTACTAAACGTTCATTTTAAAATTATTTATATGATTTATTTGTTTTGTGGTCTCAATATTTTAATATTATATCATTTCTATTTACGACTCAAGAAAGTTTTTATATAATAATTACTAATAAAATTAATAAGAATGATAAAAGATAAACATAAAAATGCTAATGCAATAGGTTTGAAGAAGAATTTGTATTCGTCGATGGTACTGAATTTCGTTATGGTACATAACAGTATTGGATTGGTTACAAAATTTATAAAGTAAAAATAAAGCTTTAATAAAATATCATAAATTCGAACTTCAAACGAAAGTTACTTATTTAAAGGGAAAATAAATATAAATTTATATTTAATCGATAAACCAACTTTTGGTGTCTCACAAAAAGTAAACTCATACTTCTGAGTTATGTTTGAATTCAGATAATATACTACGTGATAATATTGTGTACAATACACAATGTAACATTAAACAAACATTGTTTTCGGAAGCTAACTTCCAAGAAACGTGTTGGATATTCGATTCATTAATCAGTAGAAACTGAGAGCAATGTTGTTTCCCAATTGGGCATTCGAGAAACGTTCATGTCTGCGAGGAGTAAAATATTCGCCCACTGTAGATTGTACCAGATTCCAACAACTATAAGAGTTAATGTGTATTTCGTATTAGTAGAAATTATAAAAAATATTAATTAATTAAACAATATTATCGTCGTAATCGAGTGCTTCTAAATTTCAATTTTTACATCGAAAGGGTGTCCAGCATATCAATGTAGACACATTAGACGTTGCCTCGAGTATACTTATTACTTATTTTCATTCTGCAAAGTTTCTTGTATGTTGTACTAGGTACTGTGTTAAATATAAATTGTTCTTAGGGGAATCGAAGGTGCAGTTTTTTTTTTTTTTTTGTTTAACGGTGTATTTGTATGACGAAAAACTTAGAATTAAAGTTTATAACATGCTTATCGTGGAACAAAATAGATTAGATCCACAGCAAAGTTGAATGAACAACAAGCAAAGATAAAGTAAACAATTTAAAAACAGTGTCACCTTTATAATAAAATATATAATTGATCAAGAGGAATTACATGTTCCAATTGATTAAGTTAAGGCAATTAATATGGTGCACTGTTTTTACGTAATGCTATTACTCAACTCAAGACTTCCTTAGATAAGTTGGTAGAATAATTGTAAATTATTTATAAAAACGAGAATATTATAATCTTCATATAAATGAGTATGCTCCTGAGTGAGTGTGAACCATCAACGTTAATCTATTTTTGTAATTTATTCAACACTGACATCAAAATACATAAAACGATCAATTTAATTAGATATATAAATAAACATAATGATCAATACAATTATTATAACCCAGGTGTTTCAATTGAAAATATTCAGTAATGTATTTTATATTGGCATACTATAGTTTACATTCATAATACATAAACTACTATAAGTGTATTGTAAAGGTTATTGCAGTTTCACGACTTAAACTAATACTCTTATTTGATCAATATTCAATTCGATACATTTTAATTTTTAATATTTATTAAAGTCTCAACAAAAAAAAAAAAATAAACGATTTGTATGACAAAATTTAACGTAACGCCAACCATCGAAATATAATCGTCCTCATTAGTTTCAACATTTAGTATTATAGAATGACTGAACGTTAAAAATTATAGCGGTTCAATCAAAATGAAATTTTTTTTCTCACCCAGCATTCATATTTTTTTTTTCGGAAGAACGAATCTGCCAGTTATTGTATCTTTTTGTGCCAAAATTATGGCTTTGCAATAATTTGCTTCAATTTAAATAATGTATCTGTAAATTATGTATCTACGAATACACTATTTGTCTTGTAGTTGATATGTGCTATAGTTGCACCTATGTGTTTTTTATTACGTATGCATACTATGCACAATTTAATAATTATATTTAACCACTTAACTAGGTATCTATACTACACCATACGACTCTACTTTCTCGTACATCAGATAATTTTTATATTAGTTATATTACTTTCATTTTTTCATTAATATTCGAGTTTTGAGACGATGTGTCACAATGTTTTTTTTTTTTTTTTTATAGAAATTATAAAAACATACAAAATTTGATATTTTTTGGTCGACAAATGTTAATATAAGCTAGACACAAGCATATGAGAGCCAAAGGTATTATATTTTTTAAGATTTTTTGCTTATATATCTCTCTACAACTATAAATATTGTTTTAATAGGAACCGGATAATGATATTAAATTTGATTGAATAAACACATACACATATGTTTGACATATTGTAATTTTCATAGTTTAATCGTGTAAAATAGTTATTATAGTTATCATTATTATTTCATTTTGATAGCAATTATGCTAGTTAGATTAATATTGATATTATAAGTATTATAGTTACTTACTATATATTATTTTCAAATAATTTGTATAGTCAAATATTTATTTTATGTTATTCTACATGTTGATAATATGCATTGACGTGCAACATTTTGCATGTCTTCTTAACTCTTGTACAAACTTTTAAAAAATAATAATATTTAATAAATTCATATTTATCAGAAAACCATTATATAATAAAATTATATAAATATATAGTACATATATTGTCTATTATTGAGTGTTAAGCATTATATGGTTCAGAATTTCAACAAGTAGTTATTTTGATAAAATAAATATTTAAAGAAACGTACAAACAAGCACGAACTTGGTATTTGAAATCCGATACTTAGATTCAAAATATAATCCTTCGTGTTATTTTTGCAACATTTGTAATGTAATCTTAGAAGTGTCAATTTAAAGTTTACTCAAGCGTATTCTATATTATAAGTGTGAACAAAAACTTTCAAAAAATTCCAATTTGTATATCATGTAACGCACTTAATAAAGTCATGATATATTTTTCATATTATTATTATATTATTTACATGTCACTCATCGTACAACACAATGACCTAAACGTATTAATATTTTATTTATAGCTTTCGTTTGTATTTGATAAGAGAAAAACACTCTGATGGTGACTTATACAGTTAAAAAATAAATAATTTTATATTATTACGAATAATCTATCAACTTTGTTATATATTTTAAGTACGATATGTTCAGTACTATGAGTGTTAAATCGCTAACCATGGCACTGGTTACAACCAAACAATGGATGAGTATTGCAAAATATTTGATAATAATAATTTTGCTGTAACCTTACCTAACCTAGATACGTCAATACTGTCTACACTATATGTCAGCGGTTCCCAGGTGGGAATAAAGTTACTACTCGGGAGAATATACTGATAATGACATAACGAGAATTTTGTTGTTAAAATAGTTATGCCATTTTACAATCGGTAAAATTGAAAACAATAAATTAATTTTCGGACGATCACCGTCTTCTAAATCTAAACTATAATTAAGGGGGAGTAAGATTTTTAAAAAATTATAATGGGTGCATGAAATAAAATATATTAAGAACCACTGTATATGTGATATCCTTCTATATGTGATACATTTTTTATATTTTTTTTAAGTAGATGTATGCCTTAACTGGAAGTTTTGATTAAATAATATATAATACGTAGAAATATATCTCAAAATATATGTAATTACAGAGGAAAAATATATAGTTGATATTGAAATAACTAGTTACTTCAAATTGGATAAAATTAAATACAAAATTAAATCATTCAATAAATAAATATTCATATTGGTTATTCTTTTCATTTTGGTTACCACGATATATTTTATCTATAAATCATTTGTGCATTTAGTTAAATTTGCTAATGCTCATTGGTTATTTAAACAAATTTAAATGTATATACAGTGGATTCCACTTAATGTGGACACGTTGGGACCAACCTTGTTTATCTACATTAAACGATTGCCCATATAAACATATGAAATAGGTTCAAAAACACAAACATTTAAAATATAAAAAAAGTTTTTATTTCGCACATATTTTTTGAACCACATAATTTTTTTGGCGATTTGACGTTGTGAACTACCTGGAGAAAGCTATTTCGCTTAGTCTAAAATAGCGATTTATTTTTTGAGGTAGAGTTCTTTTAAAAACATTTAGTGTCAGATTAAAATTCACGTTAATCCTGAAATGCGGAAATTGTCGTGATAGATAACGTGTAAAAAACACTTCCATGCATTTAGCTAACAAAATCCAAAGGTTTAAACGATAATTATTTTTATTATTTTTGATAAACTAATCAATCTCATGGATATGACAAAATCCGATTATATTAGTCATTTATATAAATACATATTTTCGTATTCTAACGATATGATAAAATAAAAATTACCCATGTAAACCAAACGAGTGCCCATATTATATGGTTTTTTATAACCTTTTTAATATACATTTGTGTTGGGACTAGCTCATTTTGCCCATACTATGCGGATGCCCATTTTAACCGGTACCCACATTAGGCGGAATACACTGTACATTTATATATACGCATATTATATTATACATATGTACTAATATATATTATTATGAATGACTATGTGTTTATGTGTTATTGTAAGTGGACTATGTTTGATATAAGATACGTGCTATCACCATGGGTATATTTTATTGAAGTTATTTTGATCATACACTTCGTAAAATCATTTTGTAATAGCGAAATAAAATCCAGATTTAATTGATAACCTAGCCCGAATAATATTGTATCTATTCACGTTAATTTAAATTTTGATTTATATTCTAAGGGTTGTTCATTAATCAGTTGCACATAATTCTACAACCCAAGGGCGTAATATAAGTTAAGTAATATCAAAGCTAACCCAATTGTGTAGTTAATTTTTTTATTTTTATTCTATGGATCGCGTAATATTATAGAGTACTTTGTGAACCGTGAAATGTCCTAACAAACCTTTGTTCATACGGATAATATTATGTTAAATAGTTTTAATATAATAATAATAATAATATTGTACAACATGATCCGATAAATTTATCTAGCGCAGTAAAACTATAGAATTATAATAATCTACACAAAAAATGATAGGATAAATGGTAAAACTGTTATACAAAAGCCAAGTATAATATTTTTCCGTAACATTTGCCAAAATTAAATTCGTATTATGCCAATTATAATATTGCTATATTTCAATCCGAAAAAAAAACAATGCATATAGTTTTCGTGAACACCATATAATTGTGTAGTTGTATGTTTGAAGATTTATCTTTTGGAATCGTAATAATAATTGTTTTGTGAAATTCGCAGTATATAATATTATACGGAACCTTTTTCGGTAGTTTTATAAAATTGTTGACTGCAAAATCAACGCGTGCGCATATCCCCGTTCCGAAATTATTATATAATTATTTCGGAATTCCATACGTACGTTATAAATTTGCATATATTTATGTGTGTGTGTGTGTGTGTGTGTGTGTGTGTTTGTTTGTTTATGTGTATTCGAAAAAGTTAGAGAGGAGCAAAGCTTTCAAAATGTCTGCCGTGTCCGAACCATTAATTTCAATAATATAGTATTTGGCTCCCAGAGGCACGAATGTCGGCAATAATTCCTGAAACCAACTGGAAATAACTAGGCTCCTTTCTCCACTCCCTCTCTTGTATTACCCACCTATTTGATGCTGCCTACCCGTGCTGCCATCAGCCCAGTACTTGGCGCTGATCCAAGAGTTTTGCTGCCCGGAACGCGTGTGAGCTCTGGAAACGTCATATATATTATGTACTTATACATATATATATAAATATATCAGTCTTAGCCGATGATGATCCATGCCAAATTTAACGTCTGCATACATGCCTAGAAAACATCATGGATTTCTGGACCAAAAATAAAATAAAATTTGCACGCACGCAATACTCGTATTGTCGTAAAACACGCCTTTCTCTTTCCAACTCGCTTAAAGTCGGGTCTCGTATATTATGATAATAACGATAACGATATATGTTTATGTTTATCCAGGGTACATTTAGAGGGAGCTAGAAAGTTATTACTACCATCTACAACTTTGGAACAAGAGCATTCAAAATCTCTGTGCAGAGTAAATTACAATTTTGCACCTTCAATATTAATACCAATATCTTGATAACGGGTATTATAACGAGTTAAAAAGTGTATCAACTTTTATAATCACATAAAGTTAATTGTTTTTTCTAATTTAAATTTTAACGAATACAAATATAAAAATTAATTTCTTGGACGCATTATTGATAAAAGTCATTGGGAAATATAATTTCTGTGGATGTGTTAAATACGATATATTCCTCAAGTTTAATAGAGATCAAAAGACATTGTTCATAAATATAAAGTTTTATTATATAAATATTATAATATTATTTTCTGAGGAAAAAACCCTTATTATTAAAGAAGCTTCGTTTTTTTTTCATCCTTTTCAACTTGTAACTTGAAGTTAATAAAAATCTTAGTGAAATTTTAACATTAAGCTATATAAACCGAGCTCACATTTATCTAGATTAACTTTAGAGCTTAACGAGTTAGTAAATTATTTAACTTGACCAGTCTTGTTTAACATAATAACATCTAATGTGTACGTAAGCATTACATATGTGTGGTGTACACAATTTATAAGCCGATGGCGTTTGTTCGTTGTGACGAACGTGGACTATACGGGGTGCAGTAAAACAAAAAAACCAACACGGATTACGTGGTTTTCTCACGTGCGTAAACCACGACGGAATAGGGTTAGATTTAGGTGTGCCCATGTAGACCCCAAAATTATCACTGCGTTGATATCATCCGTCACATGTGTCTGCCCGGGATATTAAATTATACTTTGAGGCAGTGTTTGTACGCGTGATTGTTGTTTTGCTTATCCCGTCGGAGATTTGGAGATTCGTATTGAGAAAAGAGACCACTACCATCCCCTCTTCACTATCCAAACGATATGAGTGATAAGGGATAATGCTTACCCTCAGTGTCTGTCCAAATAGAAAAATATGGAATGACAATTTCGGAAAAATAAAATGTAAATTAAATCAAATATATTGATACCGGTTTTAAATGGTGACTTCCAGGTACTGATGACAGCGGTTCATACCATTTAAATAGCACTAACAGTTCGTTTACAAAATATGGTCGTTCTTATAGAACTTAATACAAAATCTCGTTATACCTACGATTTATTACGTTTTCAAACAACGTTTATAGGTTCACAATTGAGATCAGGCGATGATGACATTTAGATGCTCAACCAGGATAAAATATTTTGCGCCGTTGTCCTTTTTAAATGGATACGTATGTAAATCATTGTCATGTAGCTGAATCATTTTGTCGCTGAATTACGTTTTTCGTGACCGCAATCCATGCGTGCTCAATTTCTAGCGGGCGACATTGTGCATTCAACGTACACGTCCGACGGTCATACACGGTGTGTACATTTACTGTGTAGTCGCTGTAATAATTGCCATACGTATTGAAACGTAAGCAGTTACTTTTACATCCCCTCCCATCACAACTGTATATCGGGTTTCTACATCTAAATTTTTATATTTGGTGGAACGAGTCCAATCTTCTCGTGTATTCCGTTTAACACGTACCTTGTAGTATCATACCCCTAGCTACTCCAATCGGTTCCGTAGCGGCTCCCTCGATATCAATACCCGAATGTGAACGTGACCCCCGCAAGCTCAGTGTTTAATAATATATATATATAGATACTTTCGGACTTCGAACAATCGTTTCGCGATGCGTACCTACTATATAGTGCATCACCATTGGATTAAAGCGTTACCACCAAACGAAAAATCGAAAACCATCTCTTGATCATAACTCGCGCACACAATACAGATCTAAACAAGACAAAACTGCACCAGTCTTAAAGTGTATTGTTCGCGAATGCACTACGCATAACAATGTAATCAGTCCGGCAATATTTTCAATAGGGTTTCATCGTCGCCGTCAAGTGGTTTTGTATTGTTCGTACGTTCACAATAGTACACGGGTAACGCGGTAATTGAATTGATATAATATTGTAGAATAATTTTGTTAAATGCCACATGTTTATGATATCAATATTAACATGTCATTTGATCACAGAAAATGTATATCATATTATTACTGTATCAACACTGAGTGAGAGGGAGCGATCCCTAACGTACGCGCGGCTATACGACAGTTTACAAGCTGACCCATTCGCAGCATCAGCGTTTATACAAACAATGGCATTGCCTCATCATTGCACTACGCATAGTATATATCTCAAAACGACACAATTTAGTTAACGATAATAATAATATGGTCGTATTTTAATGGATTCGGAGTGTTTGTCTGTGAAAAGTCTGAAAAAATAACATCAACTTGAAAATGACCTTAGATCAAACACGCAATAGTATTACGTTGGACAATCATTGTTTATATTTTTACCTTATTCGATATTTATACGTATATGATCACAATAAAAATTCGATAATGTACCCCTTGTTCAAAGTAGGTATACTTAATTTTAGTATTTTAATGATTTTACAGTCACACGTATTTTCGATTATAAAGTGCATTTAATTGTAAAACATGTTATGTATTTTAACATAGGGAATACCAATTATTTTCTGTTATGTATATTTTTTTCTTTTCAAGTCAAGTTACCAACAATCAATCATACTATACTGTTATTGCAGTGTTTAATTATATCTTCCGCGACCACTTAATGTTCTACGTATAAGTGCTCCCGATACTTGACGGTTTACCGTTTCACAACAGTCCAGGCCTCCAGGAAATATATACTTATTATTGTAATCACTAACAATGAGATTATGTACATACAGGTTGTTGTATTATACAAATACATAACTGCAATACCGTACACTTTTCATATATTATATTATACAACAATATAGAATATAGAAACATTAGAAATGTCTTATCGATTGCGTTGAAATATAGACATACCAACTAGATAACAGTACACGCAATTATAATGCATGTGCATCTATATGAAAAAAAGGCTTGACATGTACATTTGCTAGTCAAGAACACGTGGTGTTTTATCGTAAATGTTTTCAAAGGAGTTTCCAAGACGGATTCTTATTTATGAACAGAGGCTCGATCCACGTATGTATACTATAGCCTTGCCTCAAAAACCGATTCATAAGTCATTAAAATAAGAATTATTATGACAATATTGTTTTTTAGATTCTAAACGAAGTGATGGAATCTATTGATTTTACAATAATGTGTGTTTTTTTTTTTTTTTTGTGTCTAATGACAACTTTTCTTGCAGTAAAAATACTTCGATTTGCTTATACAGCCACTTTTCTAAAATTAAAGTGGATGTAGATGGTACTTGGGCAAGTCAAAAATCTAACTTTTTCAATACTTTTTGCAAAAATCGAAAAAACGATAAAAAAATTACGAAAAAATCGGGAAATTTTACGCAAAATCACGTTTTTACAAACTACATTTTTTTAAAATGATCTAACTCAAAAACGAAAAACCGCAACAACTTAAAATTTTCACCAAATCTTTATATTGGAGTTCTCTATACATGGTTAAGATTTCAAAGTATTTTGACATATTTTGACTTATTTATTGACAATTTAAATTTTCGATATTTGTAAGTTTTTTTTTTTAAATATCTATAAAATTTTTTTGGCTGTCCAAAAACTCTTGAAAATGAATTAAAGGATTAAATATAAGTAATACTAATTGTAACTAAAAAATATCGGAGATGGTTTCACTCAAATTTTTTTTATAAGCCCATAAAGTTCAAATTTGTATAAAATATGTTAAAATCGCGATAATTTGCAAGTTATTTTGTAGTTGAAAATTCATAAAATTTTTTCTGTTTATACTTAAGATTCAAAATTTTAACACTAGGTTTTCCATAAGCTTACCTTCAAAAATATATAAAAAAATTCTACCAGACCTAAGAGGAAAAATTGTATGACTGTTTTAAATTTAAATTTTTACGAAATTGCATTATAATTCAATTTAAATATAGACAAACATATTAACTCCGTTCAGAATCGTTATTCGTATATAATGATATCTATCATTGCATTCAAATTTAACAAATCCATTGTAATAATGACCTATCCTATAAACGAGGTATACTCCACCCCCAACTGTACAGCAAAGCGAGGCCCACCTATTTTTATTCCTACGTTTTACCAACACGATTTCACTTGAAACCAAGCCAATAATATAATTATTAAGGTTTATATTATATCATTAGTCTATTAATTAAAGAGGTTAGAAAAAAATTCTGGTTAGGTTTAAAATGATGTACGGGGTGTAACTATAACATTGTTTTAGCTTAGATTTTTGATTTTGACGTCAATGTTTATGAATGCATTCTCAACGATGTAGTATGGTGTGCATAAAACGAACGTGTACCCCAAACTCGTATTCAACGTGGGCTGGTTCTGTTATACTATATGGTGTGTAACCCACAACCAGAGAAAGAATGTTGGGTTTTAAGTTTCAACCTCTCTTTGGCCTTTTTTTACTATACTTATAATATATTTCTATGACAATTGCTATAAATATATATAATTTTATAATCTCTCCCCTATTGAAAATGTTTGTGTACGTCCCTAGTATGATGAAATGGGATCCAAAATACTAGGTGAGTGGGTGTGTGTGGACAATCCCTAGATTATTATTATTCGGAATAATGCAAAAATTTGGTGTATACCAGTTGCGTTCAAATTTGAAAAATACATAAATACTATATATAGTATTTCTGTCAATCAACAAAAATGTTATATTCTAATAATTGTAGTTATCTAATTTTTTATTATTTTCATATATAAATTGACTATTTTACGTATAACATAATAATAATTAATAAGATATTAAATAATTAAATATTTATACTGGAAAATTTTATATTTATATTTTATTTATTTAAAATATGCTCATAAATTATAAGGGTTCTAAAATATAATTAAAAATGTTCATAAATAAAATATTTTACTTAACTGGGACCGCAATTAATTTGTTCACTTAAAATTAAGTGACCGCAACTGTTATATCGTCACCAACTCGGATGAATCCCAAAAATGATTATATCTTATTCACTCATTCAATGAAAATTGTATAATAATATTTGTCAAAGAGATAACTTCACCGGCCTAATCACTAATACATGATTATAAGTTTACAAGTTTTATAAGATGAACTGTCCTTCGTTCTTTATTTTCAAATATGTTTGTTTATTTATTTTTTCTCTCTCTCTTTACTTCTTGTCCTGCTTTGTGTACTTTCTTCAATACCTTCAATATCTTCTTCAATTATTATCGGCTAAACGTGTTCTATTCATAGGAACATTTATACTCTTATAACTTAATAAATCACCTCCCCCCTCAACCCATAAATTTCAAAAATTTCACATAGAAACGTTTACATGTATACATAAGCTATACATTACGGTTTATAGTACAAATGTATCCGATGGACAATATTGGAATTATTATATGTTTTATTCGAATACGTTAAATTGGCATAGTTTACTTTATTTGTAATTAATAAATTCACATGTAAGATGTATGTAATATGATTTTGAATCATATTTTATGATTGTCAGTATCCTTAGTACAATATTCTATCCGTTAAAAAAGTGCAAAAATATTTACATAATGTATGACTTGAATATTGTAATAAATTTAGCAAACTCGAAATGTTTTTCCTTGCGCATAGTTTGATCGAATTTTTATCTGCTATATTCGTGACTCGGGATGTCTGTTACCGTTAAATATTCTAAGAGAGATAAAAATTCCGGAATTGAAGTCCATCTACTTGGATGCATCGCTAATGTTGCGCAAAACGAACAACTGGATGTTTACCATATTATAGTTATCGTATGAGTTATATTCATTTCGGAACCGTTTTTTTTTTTATTTTTTCATTCTTATTTTTTAGTTGAAATACGGAATAATATGAAAGACTATATAATATGACTTAACCAATCGATACGGAGCTGAGGATGGGCTATACGTGGTATTCGCTGTCCATATACGCTCACGCACTTATGGCGATATAATTTTATAGACCGGTGGACACGAATCGATATACATGAGCTGTGCAAGACGACAATCCTTTTCGATTGGTCGCCGGAAATTAAAAAACGATTAATCCAATGGATTAATGGTCCGCAATGACTCCTACAGCAGTTACTACTATAAATAGTATAAAGAAACACTATTTATTACGTTCAAAGGGGTGGGCATCGGGCGTGTGTTGTAAACAAGTGGGACGGGCCCTTATAAACTGCACATAGGTATAAAAATAATAATAATAATAATAATAGGTACAATACCATTCAGATATATATATATATATCGCAGTTGTAATTTATTATATGGGGCCAGTGACGTGCGTGCGTGACAAAGTTTTCACACGGGCATGAACACGCGTTCCCTTTGTGCTTTGACCATAGTATCATATTTTTACATTTTTCATACTGCACACTACATTTTAAATAGTATATTTTTGTCTGTGACCCGTTAATACTAAGCCATTAAAGATAAACTAATATCTCAAAATGTATTGCAACTTATCGTAGAAAATATATAAAATCGTTTGCATTCAGTATAAATCGATTCTACGATATATATCTATCATTGTTACTATTACTTATGCAAATAAAACGATTTTATTACACATTTTCAAATTTTTTTCACTTTTAAAAGTACATCTTAGTCTGGACTATTTAAATGTATGTACTTGTGCATGCATATATGTGTGTGTGTGTATGCATGTATGAAAAATAAATATTTCTAAATTATAGCAACCTTGAAGAGTCTAGTAGTTTATTGTGGGTCACTGCTTTTAAAACGACCCTCACGTTTGTACACCGTATACCTAAATGTTATGTGACAAAGTAAACGGCTATAAACTTGTCGAATTGCGTCGATCGAACATGATAAATATTACATTATACGCTACAGTATACGCGTGACTAGACATAATATGATTGTTTACGGTTCACGTACGTTAATCCAATGGATTGACCTAGGTACATTGGTATAAAAGCGTAAGACAAATTCGAAAATTCCGATATTTTACTGGCAAGAATTCGTTTGTGTTCTTGTGTTCGACGAATTTTTAATAATCCTATTTCCATAATATCGCTTTATTAAATTAGCTCGCGGGGTACGCTGTCGTTATCAATATCGCCCCGTAGTCACTTCAAGTACATTTCTTGTAAGAAAACAACTGTACCGTAACTCTTCTTAAACCAATTTTTCACGAAAACTCTTGGGAATTTTCTCACACCCCCTCGTACACATTGTGCATGTATTCCACTCATACATTAAACTATCTCAACACTTAATCTTTAATTCATACATTATACATAGAGGGATGTAGACTGTAGTGAACACTTAATTTTGCGTGAAAAGCGGATTACAAATAATTTCTAAATAAGGGTTTTTGAATAAGATTATATCTTTATATTTAATCACAGTTATATCAATGAGTTGCAATACTAATTAATAAGATCAATACAACTAAGAAATTATATAATTCTTATTGTAATATTTAAAAGCAATACATGAACAAATCTCAAACAGCTTATTATGGTATCTATTAGTGTACTTGATATTCATTATACAAACAACATTGGATAATAACATTTATGTAAAATAATGGTGATTATCGTCCAAACCTCTCTTACCCGGTATAAATTAAAAAAAAAAAAACAATAATTATACTATGTATACCTACTATACAATGCAATAATACAAAATCCGTGGTCAGTGCTGGGCAGTAACTGAAATACGTATATGTATTTGATATACGTAGCTGAGCTACATTTTTAACTTATATATATCTTGAATTTAGTGCTATTTTGTTAGTGACTCGTATTTAAAAAATATTATTTACTTTAATATTACATTTTTTTCTGGTTTAAACTTTAAATAAGGTTTATGCATGTATTTTAAATAAATTATTCTATACTTAAAAAAAATAATATTCAATTCTTCTAAATTTTAGTTCTAAATTTTTAAACTAAATTAAACTGTTATTTCTCGAAAATTTGATTATTTGTAGTCTGAAAATAATTATTATTACCAATCAACATTTGCCCACTTAAATTCTTTTAAATTTTAAAATTAAATTAAACTGCTATGTCAAAAGAATCTGATTATTTGTAGTCTGAAAATAATTATTATTACCAATCAACATTTGCCCTCCTTGTTTTCATTTAAATTTTGATTTAAATTGTACAAATAAACATATCATAATATTATACATATTTATAGTTCAATGAAGTCATCTTTTGATATAATAAACCAAACTTCTCAGTATGTATTAATATTTCATAATTATTTATTTAAAATAAAATTTAAATTAATTTAAATTAAAAATTTTGTGAATTCTTATTACTTTATAATTTAAATTAATTAATTAAGGTTTTTTTTTTTTTAAAAAAATTTCTTCTGCACAGGATTCAGTCATTTTTTAAAGTAGATCGTAGGTAACTTGTACTTAGTTATGTTATTTAAAAGTAACATGTAACATGTATCTGGTTAAAATTTTTTCAGTAACTTGCCCCGCCCTGTGCATGGAATTGTAATATGATGAAATACAGCAATTCTTAATACAAACATTATATATTATGCGTGATTACTGATAAAGTACACATTTATATATACGATCATGTTTCCGAGGTTAGCGAGCAACATAAGGTTAAGGAGCTGCTAATTACTGACGATAGACTTTTCATCACTTTTGTCGTTGACTGTAATAAAATTGAATCCAATTCATATATCGCACGAACGTAGCAGAATTCGTATAATGTCACTCATACGTTGAAATGCAATATTGTACGTGTTTACTCGCTATATTGCATTAGGTCCTTTTCTCACTGCGGGGATCTCGAATTCATGACGTAACCGGGACACGGGTAGATTGTCGACGGTAATGGTTTAACGGTGAATACGACGACTACGTGTGCCTACACCCGTGGATTATTGTTTACCGTTTCAAAAAGCGCCGTTCGTTGTGGTATAGACGTCTAGACGAACCTTGCGGACGGACAAGAGAATGTAGATTATATGACGATGACGATGGCGGTGTGGAAGATTATGCTACAGGTCTACGCGTCCATGAAAAAAAAAGTAAATAATAATAAAAAAAAAAGTAAATAATAATAAAAAAAGTAAATAGATAATTGAAAAAATAATAAATATATATTCTAAACAAATTGATACTATGACAGATTACCATAATTAGATGTGGTTCGTACTTGTACAGTCATACGTTCAAAATAAAATGGTAATATTTATTAATAACGATTCAACAAATTTCCGTTTATTGTAAATTGAAATTAAAATTCCATCGCTTGTATTATATATATATATATATATATATTGTGATTGTACAACATTACTTACGTACGTACAGTTTACCACTCGTTGTGACATGATTTCAACACATTTTATACAAATTTGAACTTTATTTTGAAAAAAAAGGTTATGAATTAAACGATCTCCAATATTTTTTAGGTACGATAAGTATAACTTATAATAAACATTGTATTAAATTTTCAAGAGTTTTCGGAAAGCTAAATAAATTTTATAGATATTTCAAAAAAAAAAAAAAACATTCACTTTCCTTTTAGAAAAGTTGCTGTATAAGCAAATCGAAGCATTATTACTGCAAAAAAAGTTGTCGCCAGACACAAAAAAAAAAAAAACATCATTATAAAATCAATAGATTCCATCACTCCGTTCAAAATCTAAAACTTACAAAAATCGAAAATTTAAATTGTCTATAATTAAGTCAAAATATGTCAAAATACTTTGAAAACTTAACCATTTATAGAAAACGTCAATATAAACATTTGGTGAAAATTTCAAGTGTTATTTAGTTTTTGAGTTGAGAATTTTTAAAAAATGTATTCAGTCAAAACGTGGAATTGCGTAAAATTTCCCGTTTTTTTCGTAATTTTTTTATCGTTTTTTTCAACGCTTCAAAGTATTATAAAAGTTGGATTTTTGACATGCCCAAGTACCATCTACATTCACTTTCCTTTCAGAAAAGTTGCTGTTTAAGAAAATCGAAGCATTTTTACTGCAAAAAAAGGTGTCGTTAAACACGAAAAATAAAAGAAACACACATCATTGTAAAATCAATATATTCCATCACTCCGTTCAGAATCTAAAATTAAACAATATCGGCGTGGGAACCCATGCATGAGTTAATGTGTTGACGGATCTGTCCGCGCTCCGTAGTATTTAAAATGACACAGTATGTACCATGTACTAGTAATACTCAACCTTTTTGATCTACAACCAATTATACATTTATTTATTTCTATATGATATCACCCACTAACAGCATCATCAATATTAAATAAATGCATATTATGTACAGTATTAGTATCAAATTATTAGTGCCCCATATTAAAATTGCTTTACCACCAAGTTACCCATAACTGCTCTGTACGACACAATTTGAACCGAATTTGGAAAAGCATAATATTATTATTGGAAATTTTTCTTTTCAACAGTAATGAAATTTCGTTCTGATGATGATGATTACCAAATCGCATATCCATCACTATAGTACCTGAGTGTGATAATATCTCCTACAGGTTGGTTTACTGTATTCTTCCATGAATATTTGTAAGTGTTATCATGCAGGTCGGCAATCAGTTATTATCAATATAATGACTAGTCATTGTTGACTGCAATCGTTTATACAGTAAAACAATGTGTATATTTATTAGACTAATGGTTCCCAAACCAGGTTAGATTGGGATGAGTAATAACTTAACAGGGAGGGTGTGCAGAAAAATTGCATACGTTTATTTTTTGACTACTTATCAGCTGATAACAAATATAATGAATATTCATATACTTAGTCAAATAGTTTTTATTATCTGTATTTTATTGTACATTAAATTTATTCGCGTGGATTGTAATATTTATTTTTATTTCTAGACAGTGAATTGAATAAAAAAAATTCGTAAACAGTTATTTAGACATTTCATCCAATGATTTAAGCCATATGATAGTTAAAATTGACAATATTTCATATATTCAACAAAAATAAATAAAAATAATAAAAATAAATGAAAATAATAAATATTTGTTTAATGTTTGAAGTTTGATATTTATGGTGATTTTTGATAATTGACATTTTATTTACACATTTTTTCATCATGACCGTCCAGTATTTTCGCAAACATAAATTAGCAAAACTTAACTGAAATAGTGTAGTCTTAAATAATATTTATTTTATATTTTCATTTTTCGATATAAAATATAGTGTTATTATTAAGTTGTATAATTAAAAATTGTTCAGTAGATTAGAAAACGCTGATGCCTGATATATTATAATGACATTGGCCAAGCGAATCGGTCAATTTTAAAAATAGGTATACACACCTATCGCTGACAATGGCTGGAGTGTGTTATGTTACATGCACCCGCATTACTAACATTGACTTGGTAAGATCTTTGACACTGATGGTTACATATTATATATACATATATAGGCTATTTAGTATTTATACATAAGATATTTATTTATTTATTTATTTTTTGATCCACACATTGACATTTGAATTAAACTTCCCGTTCAGTGTATGTTGTATTAAAATTTTGACGGTTTCGATGAGCTCGACATGCACTGAACTGAATATGTGTATTGCGTTACAATATACATGTACAGTGCATGCTTGTGTATGTGTCTGTATCTGTATGTCCGTATGTAACCGTAACTTTATATTGTTATAATCATTGCTGATGTGAAAGTACAGATCTAATTAAAGTTTAACCATCCTAGACGATATTCAAACTAATAAGTATATTGTATAATGTATATATATACATAAATACTTCATGTCACATTATTACTACAGTACTTAATTTCTTACCTTCCTGTACATATGCTAATAGTATAAGATGAGTTAATTATATTTACTGTACTAATATACCAGCCGCGACAGTTTTTTGCTATAGCAATGAGTATTATGAAACCGATGCGTTGAATTTTGATAAAAAAAAATTAATAGTTTTTAACTGCAAGAAAATCTAGACCATTGCCAGGTAAATAATAAAATAAATATCTTGTGCTGTACCTAAAATTAAATTTCTATCACTTAAAATAACCACTTTGATTTTAGTTTTGAAGTAGATTATATATTACGAACGAGTAAGTCGTCTTAAAAATTGTGATATTAAAAATCGACATCCCAATATTTTTGGCACGAAGTATATTCTATTTAGAATAGTTTTTATATGTATTATTTTTAACTACTACATATACTATATTTAGCATATACTCCGATGTTTCCATAATATTTTATTCAAAAAAGTTTAATAAAATATCAATAAAATGGTGTAACGTTTCAAGTTATCTTTAAATTGTTTTTACTCTGCTGACAAAGTTTTTTTTTCCTTCTTATTTTGTCACTGGTTTGGCAAAATTTAACATACAATTTAATATAAATAGCTAAAACTCGTCACATACTCGTATTATTAAAACACTAACAATTAACAAACAAAAGATCTAATTTCAATAATATTATACACCGTTGCGCTTATGACAAATTAAATCAACTTTAACCCTTGACATTTGATAAAATAAATCAATATCTGCTTAAATAATTTGATTTTATTCCATTTTAATATATTATACATGTACGTCATACATGCAAATGCAATAATTTTTGTCATAATTTTTTATGCAAACAAAAACCGATATACATATATCTAAATACTATTTTGGACAACGTCAATCAAATAGATAATATATCAGATACAAATACAAATATTATTATACTCGTATACAATTGCATTTATGACACACATGAAACATTATAATATAGTATATCATATAGTAAATATAATATACAATTTAAACGTTATTGTTGAAAAAGTAAAATTATATACTGCAGCGTTGCATAAATTGTCATGTGGCGGAAATAAGTAATTATTTTTGAGTTTAATTTTTAGATTCTTCGTTTCCTATGTTACCCAGAAACCTTATGATGTAAATGATTTGATAACCTACATTTTTATTTTTTCTACATAAATTACAATAAAGTCACAGTTCACTTTTATTACACTTGATTTTATATTCTTTGATATTATACAGTATTATAATTGTAAGCTTTTCATTAAATTTAAAAATGTGTAAAAAGTAGTGACATTTTTTAGTACAAACTTAACTTTCCACATGAAGTATTTGAAAATACTCATTCGTGTTTAACAAATGTTTTAAAATAAAGTTTATAGTATTTTTATACGCTTATTCATTAAATATCTAGATTTAAAATGCTTTAAGTATAAATATATATATATATATAATATACTTAACTACTTATTTATTTTTTATAAAATAAGCATTTAGTCACACAAGAGAAAGAAATAGTGTCCATAAAGTAAAACTATAATAGAAGCGCTATCTCGATAAATCTAAACAAAGGATTTGTTTTATTAGACAATCACACATCATATTGCATATTATAATAACATAAACTATTATTTTAGCTGTGAGATAATTTTATATACGTGCAACGTGCTTATAACAAGACATGACATAAAACGTGGTTCCCATACTACTTTATTTAAGAGGATGAATGGAATTTAGGGGTTATAAATGGTGAATGCCGATAGACTTGAGCAAAGTGGATTTGGATGGTTTTGAGTAGCGTTATGGAACTTTTCGTAATGTTGTGACTTGTAAGACTTATGCGGATGATGTTTAGATATCTAGCTAGGGTTTTATTAAAAGTATATTTGCTTACTTACCAAGAAGCTTTTGTGATTAAGTGAAGATTTGATTGATATGAGGTATAATCGTTGTACATGTTGTATTAATTTACAGGGTCTTAAAGTTTAAAATAGTAATTATAACTACTTGTACTTCCATGCACATATAAGATTATGTATTTGTATGGTGCGCATTTATGTCTTTAAAAAGCTTAAAGTGTCATAATGTACCAGTTTTCTTTTTATCCATAATTGTATTACAAATGTATTACGTTGTCGAACCGTAATGTCTTACGTAATACAGTTTATAAGTAAATAAATAAACATACAATATATATTATATAATATATATGTAAATGCTATGCTATTATTTAATTGAAAATACATACTGCAAATGTTTGAAATTGCTTAAATTATAATTAAAAAATCGGGTTTATGTAATTTAAAATACCTAGTTCGACACATTAATCGACCTAAGTATCAATTTATTTACGATTTTCGTATATTATTTCTTGTTTGTTTATTAAAAATAACGGAACCACATCTATTCGATTCCAAAATAGACACACATTGTACGTGTATTAGTTGGCATAATTCATACTTAATGTGTAATAATAACCTACAACTATAACAGTCATTCATTTTGGCTCAGTAATAGTTTGAACCTACAATGGTTAATTTTAATACCAGCTTTTTCGCTACAAGATAAAGTAATTACCTATTAGATTTTTAGTACTTTGGAAACAATTAACGCATATATAGTACAACAAAGGAAAATACTCAAAACAGTTAATTATTTCAACCTCTATTCAATGTCTCAAAATTATTTTTTTTTTACGTGAACTTTTATACAAATTAGTCACTCGATCACTTTAAAAACCGTACATTGTTTCTATTTTCATATTTTTGTCTTCATACTATATTATTATATTACACTATATTACATACTGCATTATATATCTAAATATATATTCATGCTGATTTGTTAAGCAAACTCATACACATTTTGGACCGTAAAAATGCTTAAATTTTTTAGATTCTGAACGGAGTGATGGAATCTATTGATTTTACAATGATGTGTGTTTTTTTTTTTTTTTTTGTGTCTGACGAAAACTTTTTTTGGAGTAAAAATACTTCGATTTGCTTATACAGCAACTTTTCTGAAAGGAAAGTGAATTTAGATGGTACTTGGGCAAGTCAAAAATCCAACTTTTTTAATACTTTTTAAAAAAATCGAAAAAAACGATAAAAAAATTACAAAAAAAACACGAAATTTTACGCAAAATCACGTTTTTACAAAATACATTTTTTTTAAATGCTCTAAGTTAAAGACGAAAAACCGCAACAACTTGAAATTTTCAATAAATCTTTATATAGGCATTTTCTATACGTGGTTATATTTTCAAAGTATTTTGACATATTTTATGGACAATTTAAATTTTTAATTTTTGTAAAAAATTTTTTTTTAAACATCTATGAAATTTAATTCGCTGGCCGAAAACTCTTGAGAATTTAATACAAGATTTATAATAAGTTTAACTTATCGTGACTAAAAAATATTAAAAATCGTTACACTCAAATTTTTTTTATAAGCCCATAAAGTTCAAATTTGTATAAAATGTGTCAAAATCACGATAATTTGCAAGTAATAATTTGATAATTTTATTTATTTATTTATTTCATGTTAACGGGCTAAGCCCTTTTTTACAAGTATGCATTTGTACAAAATTTAGTGTTTTAAATAAAATTATAAGATATAAGAATATAAGATAATAATATAAGAAATACATATAATATCTACATATATTTAATAATTGAAAGTGGGGTTCAAGTTGGCATTTGACATTAAGCGTCTGATTGGTTCATTTTTCAAATAATTGGTAGAGGATGAGGGACGTAAAAAGGAACGGTATTTCTAGTGGGTCGTTGAGGCACTTTAAAACATAAAAGTGAGGTAAAATCTGTCGAATCAATCCTGCCATCCAATAGATCTTTCACAAATCTAATACCAGCAATATTCCTACGCTCAGCTAAGGAAGGAAGGCCAATTAGTGCAGATATAGAGGAATAATCGTGTGGAGGACAATTAATATTGAGAGTGAAACTGACAAAACGTAAAAACTTCCGCTGAACTCGTTCAAGTTATGAGGAGTCTGTGACAGTATAAGGGCTCCATATAAGGCAGCCATATTCGAGGATAGGTCTTACAAGAGCACATAATAATATTTTTAGAGATATACCAAGTTTAAAGTCTTTAGCCAATCTCATAACAAAACCAAGTATTTTAAAATCCTTGCAACAAACATTTTCTATATGAAATTTCATATCAAGATTGTAGCTAAATCTAATTCCAAGGTCCGAAACATAATAAGACTCACGCAAAATGTTTATCTCACCGATGAAATAGGGATAGTATATCGGGGATTTTAATCTATAAAATGTAAAAATGTTACATTTAGATAGGTTGAGAGATAATCCTAAACTATATGACCATTCAGAAAACCTATTGATATCAGCTTGTAACTTAAGACAATCATCCACCGTGCGTATTTTCATAAAGAGCTTCATGTCGTCCGCGAAATACAAGAAACGAAAGTCGTGTAATACTTTGTGTACACAATTAATGAACAAAGAAAACAGGATGGGGGACAAATGCCCCCCCCCCTGAGGGACTCCAGATGATGCATGAAAAATTTTAGACTTCACACCAAACACATTGACCCATTGATACCTGTTACTAAGATAGGACCGGAACCAAGACAGCAGTGGTTCACCAAATCCATACTTACTGAGAATAAGGATGAGAGTATCACGATCCACCGAGTCAAAGGCTCTCTTAAAATCGGAATAAATTACATCTACTTGTGACTGTTCTTGGAAAGCATTATATATGTAGTTAGTAAGTAGGAGATTATTAGTGGTTGTAGAACGACCCGGACAAAATCTATGCTGTTGTTCAATTATAATATTATTAGTAGACCTTTGTATACTATTAAAGACGAGTAGTTCGAAAATTTTTGCTAAGTGGGATTGTATGGTGATTGGACGATAATTATTAATTTCTCTAGGGCAACCGGACTTGAAGATAGGTGTCACTGAGCTAAGTTTCAAGGCAGTTCGATATATACCATCATCTATCGAGTGTCGAAATAAAAGCCAAAGTGGGTATGATAAAATGTCTCTAAGTGAGTATAAAAACGTACCACTTAGACCATCAGATCCAACAGAACTTGTTCCACGTAGATTACATAGACTGTCATGAACATCATCGACACTAAAATGTATGGTACTGTTAAGGACAAAGAACGGAATGCCTAGTTTACTAATATCAACATTATTTTTCTTTTGGCTATAAACAGTGGAAAAAAAAGTCAGCAAACAAATCAGCAGTAGTAAGTTCATTAGAGGAGCTGGCGCCGTTAAAAGACATAACTTTAGGAATATTTCTATTAAAACGCTTATTCTTAACAAATTTCCAAAATTCATATGGATTATCTTTGAGTTGTTTCTCTGAAAAATCAATATATTCACGATAACATTTTTTAGATGTATATTTTTTAAATTTAGCCCGAAGAAACGAAAACTCTTTATAATATAGTATGTTTGAAGAAGATTTATGCTTGGCATGAGCTACTTTCTTTAAAAAAAGTATATTTTTAAGTTCTTTATTAAACCAAGGAGGATATGTTGACGCATAAAAATTACATTTGGGAACGAAATTGATAACTGATTTGTGTAAGGCGTCATAAAAATTATTAACCGCTGTATTGACATCTAGTTGGAGAAATGTGGAGTACCAATTGAATGATGAAAGAAATTGCCGGATATTTGAATAACTATCTTTGCGGAAATTGTAAAATTCTTGGCTACAATCACAGTTAGGAATAGGAATATTGATAGTTGTAAGCAGATTAAGTGCTGGGTGGAATTTGTCAATAGGTACAAGTGGATCATTAGACTTTTCAACACATAAGTAATTGGTGGAGCAAAAGATAAGATCTAAAATAGAATTAAATGCATTGAATACGTTATTGACTTGGAAAAATCTATTGGTAGCAAAAGATTCAGGGATACAAGGTGCTCGAGGTGGTGTGGAATAAGAATAAAGAAGTCCGTCGTCATCATTGTTCCAAGAAACCTCAGGCAGATTGTAGTCACCACATACAATAAAGGTGTGATTAGGATAATGTATAAGAAGTGATTCAACGGTACTAATATGGGATTCATAGATGGATGGAGAAGATCGAGGAGGCATATAAACTCCACCAATAATAAAATTAAAAGAACCAATAGAAAAACGGACGAAAATATGTTCTACATTTAATTAATTAATTTTGATAAGGTAAGCAGGGATATCTTTGCGAATGTCAATAAGGACACCACCACCACGTACACATTTACTAGTATAGTTACACCTATTATACCTAAATACATTATAATGACACAAACCAAGTTCAGAGTCAGAGAAATTATTAGATAACCCGGTTTCGGTAAGTACAATGAAAAAATAATTTAAAGCAGATGCATTACAGTTAAGAATAGAAAGTTTAGATCTGAGTCTACGGCAGTTTTGGTAGTATCCGGATATAGGTCCATGATTGGGTGATGACACTAAGAATGGTTGTTGGCCGTATGTAAACGTAGGCCTCCGTTTTTTGATGTAGCTGTACTGACTTTAGGAATTCCATTTTCGAAAACTATTCGTAGATTAGGTTCACCATCATTCATTCTCCGTTCCATCTCCAAGTGGCAGGCACGTAGTAACTTGCGTTGTAATAAAGTTTTATCACTAACCATCCGAACACCATCAAGAAATGAACTGCCCGAACGTTTGGCAGAGTTGAAAGCGGACAATAAATGCATGGCAGATTGTTTACTATCAAAGACAGCTTTGATTGGGCAAGCAATATCAGAACGAGGTTTACCAATACGAATAAGCTTTAAGTTTTGCGGAATGAAATCGCTTAGCGACTCAATTATATTATTGATGATCAGTTTATCATGTGAAACTCGCTCAGATACAATAGAAGAAGTTAACTCAGGGACACTATAAAATATCAAGTTAGATTGACATCTCTCACGCTCAAATGTTTCCTGAAGTACCTCGCTCACAACCGATTGTGATAATTCAGAAGAGTTGTATTTTTCTAAATTTGAAATTTTTTCTCTCAAGGCGTCAACTTTACACAGTTTAGCATTTTCAGCTTTCAATTCAAGCATTTGATTAGAAATTCGTGTAAAGTCAGTCTTTAAATCAAGAAATTGTTGAACTTGGAGTTCAGAAAGCGACTTATTTGAGGATAACAATACATTTTTGAAGGACTTTAATGCACTCATTATATCTTCATTAGATACCAGTGTTTTACTACTTGCAGCTTTTAGTGACGTTTTGATCGGAGTATCGAGATTAGGAGGCATACTGTGTGTTTGCTTTAAAGTAATATTTTTAACGAGTATTAACTGTCAACACTATCAAATCAATTGAACAACCGATGATTGATATATGATGTTATCATATAATGATATAAATGATATATGATATTATGATAATATATATATATATATATATATATATATATGGCTATGTAGGTCAGAGTGGCCGTGGTGAACCGACGACCAGTGTAATTAGGCGTTACGATTACGAGTAAGATTAAATTACATACCTATTTCGCTGTTGACTGTTGTGAGCTGGTTCAGCTGGTATTGCTATCGGGAGCTAATAAATACGGAACACACGTGTGCTTGGGACGGAGGTCGAACACTAACTTTTGTAGATAAAAATTCATAAAATTTTTTCTGTTTATAAATAAGGTTCAAAATTTAAGCACTAGGATATCCATAAGCTACTCTTCAAAAATCTTTAAAAAAATTTCTACCAGACTTAGAGGAAAAAATTTTATAACTGTATGAAATTTAAATTTTTACGAAATTGCATAAAATAGTGATTTATCCTCAAACGATTTTAAATATTTGTTGTAATTCAAAAAGTATGAGTCGCAGTAACATGAAATTTTTACCAGTTGTTAAGATAGGTATTTCCTTTATGTCATATTTTTTTCAAAATTATATATTGATTTTTAAGCCACTTATAGGCATTTAAAATATTCGATTTTTTTAAATTTTTTTTTATTATAATCGGTGATAAAAAAAAATTGACTAATACAAAATACTTGAAAATATAATAGAACATTCCACATAAGTAGTTTTTATTATCATTCAAAAACCATCAAAATCCATAGTCACAATTTTTTTATAAGCGTTTGAACAGCGAATATTGATATAAAATTACATGTAAAATATAATATAATATATAAAATTCTAGACTGACAAATTATATCGGTTTTTGAAATTTGCTTTAACTCAAAAACGAAAAACCGTAACAACTTGAAATTTTCACCAAATTTTTATATTGGCATTCTTTATACATAGTTAAGTTTTCAACGTATTTTGACATATTTTGACTTATTTATAGACAATTTAAATTTTCGATTTTTGTAAGTTCCTTTTTTTTAAATATCTATAAAATTTATTTAGCTGCCCAAAAACTCTAGAAAACCTATTAAAGGATTTATTATAAGTTATAATAATTGTAACTAAAAAATATTGGAAATCGTTTCACTCAAATTTTTTTTTATAAGCTCATGAATTTCAAATTCTGTATAAAATATGTTAAAATCGCGATAATTTGCAAGTTATTTTGTAGTTGAAAATTCATAAAATATTTTCTGCTTATACTTAAGATTCAAAATTTTAATACTAAGTTATCCATAAGCTTACCTTCAAAAATATTTAAAAAAAATTCTACCAGACCTAAGAGGAAAAATTGTATGACTGTTTTAAATTTAAATTTTTACGAAATTGTATTATAATTCAATTTAAATATAAAATACTATATTATAATATACATATTTTAGACAAACATATTAACTCCGTTCAGAATAGTTATTCATATACAATGATATCTATCATTGCATTCAAATTTAACAAATCCATTGTAATAATGACCTATCCTATAAACGAGGTACACTCCACCCCCAACTATACAGCAAAGCGGGGTCCACCCGTTTTTTGTAGTTGAAAATTCATAAAATTTTTTCTGTTTATACTTAAGGTTCAACATTTTAACACTAGATTGTTCATAAGCTAATCTTCAAATATGTATAAAAAAATTTCTACCGAACTTAAAAGAAAAATTTTATGACTACTTTAAATTTAAATGTTTACGAAATTGCATTAATATTCAATTTAAATATAAAATACTATATTATTATATACACATTTTAGATAAACATATTAACTCCGTTCAGAATCGTTATTCGTATACAATGATATCTATCACTGCATTCAAGTTTAACAAATCCATTGTAATAATGACCTATCCTATAAACGAGGTGCATTTCACCCCCAATTGTACAGCAAAGCGAAGCCCATCCATTTTTTTTTAGTTTCTGGATGATTTTTTAATTTCTTGATTAGAAAAATTTTGCACTGGATCTGAAAAAAGGTTCACCACCTCGGATATAGTTTATACGATCGGTTAGACATGTCAAATATGTACTGGAAACGTAATTAACGTGAATGGAGATGATCGCAATCCATCTGGGGCACACTTATAAATAATGAAATCCTCGTCATTGACCATCGCTGCCACGCCGACTAAGTTCTTTTTTTTCGGTTTCTCCCATTCCCCATTTCCTTTCTGCCATCACACTAAGGTTTTTTTTTTTATTAGATTGATCATTCGGTCTCGGGTCCGAGTTTCAGACAGAGCTTATATTATATACCTCTTAGCCTATATTGCTGGAGTCTAAGTAGAATTTGTATTCCTATCAGGTAGTAGCGGTGACGGCAGCTGCGGGTAAAAAAAAAATAAACGCTCCCCTCGTACACCCATTACCGCAGCGCAGCAGCGACACGGACCTACAGCGGTTGTCAGTCGGGGCTTGATTGATGTTTTGTCGATAATACGTAGTTTGCACCATCCACCAACCCACCACTGCCACCGCGGTGGCCACCACACTTTCTCCGTGCGGAATTTTGGTGATTTTATTATGTGAACAACAGAATTGTCTCGGTGTATAGCGCAATATGCACGTGCGGAATTCCGTTACGAATAAGACGTTATGAACGTTCGGCGTCGGAATCCCAAGCATCTGAGACATTCGTGCTAAAGAGCCGTGAGACGCTTGAGAAGTTCTGCAGCAGTGAGTGCGGCAATAGAGGGAGGGGAAAAAAGCATCTCGAGGTGAAAATTAATTTTCCCGAACGGCGGCGGCGTTTGCCACCTACCGACCTTTTCTTCGATTGTACTATCCAAACACCTATCGCGTTTAATTAATTTCGTTCTTATATTGTACTTCGCGGTATTATATTATATATATAGCTGGTAGAGGTAGTTGTATGCGCTTATAAAACGCATGATCGCATGATGTAATTTAATGGCAGGAATTTATTTTCATTTTTTCTCATTCTCATTCTTAGCTGTAGCACCAGTGGAAACACTGCGACAAATATATTTATGTATGCGCAGCCATCGCGTTACGGAATTCCGTCATTTTTATTCATGCGTTCCATAGTCATGCGTTTGGTATAATAATATGATGCACTTGTATTATTGTACAATAAAATATTACACTGCGCTGTTGGTTTGTAAATATAGTGTTTCTCTGATTTCCCGGAAACGCGTTGAATTCCCTACGAAGATTACCTGGAGCTTTTTTAAATTGTATACATTTCTAAACGTGAATGTAATGTTATAACAAGTGAATGCACTCCCATATATATTGCTGCTATAAAATACCAAAAAAATAACATGCATGGTGTTTATTACTGCATTAATAACGATGAGACGACCCCAATGATGTGTAATCATAAAAGTATACTTACATGCATAGTCGTCGAGATTATTTAGTACGCTCTTTAATATTTGAAAATAATATTATGGTTTTACAAAACTGCAATATTACTCAGAATTTGTTAAAAAAGTTGTCTTCTGTTCATTTGCAACTCGGTGATAATATTGAATAGAAATATTGTTAATATTATTGACAAAATAACTATATATCTCGAATGTAGTGAAGTTTAGATTAGTGTTGTATATAATAAATTTATTTATTTATTTTGTTATTAATATCAAAAAATTGTTACTCTTTCTTAGATGATGAATAGAATTGCCTATGTTATTAAATTATAATTATGGGTGTGATGTTCCAGACCAATTTATTATTTTCCTCTCATATTGATTATATTTGTATGAAAGCTAGGAGGTGTCTTAGCTTTATAACAAGAAACACCAAAGACTTTGAAAATGAACTATGTCTTAAAACGTTGTACACTTCTCTGGTTAGACTAATACTAGAGTACTGCTCAATCATCTGAAATCCCTTTCAAATAGGTCTAATTGAAGCGATAAAACGAGATCATAGAAGGTTTCCATGTCTAGTTGCTTATAAGCGTAATACTCATTTTAATATCTTTCCACCCATTTTATTATCTCTTTTTTTAATTCAGGCTACTCTAAATTTAGGTTCTCTTGTAAATATCCATTGGTATAATGATATTTGTTTTTTGTCTGAATTAGTGAATAGTTTCATATCTTTTCCTGAATTATTATAATCACTTAACTTTCATATTCCTCAATATCAATCATGTCACTATCTCACATTTTATATTCCTTTTCATCTGACTTCCTATGGTTATAATAATCCAATGGACTGTATAGCTAGAGAATGAAATAAGTTAATACATTTTAATTTGTTTAATATAAAAATTTACATCCATCAAACCCTTGGGCCTTGTTATTCAAATATTTAATCTAATTTATAAAATATTTTACACGTCTCCTTAAGTTTCTAGTTGTATTATCCTACGGAATTAATCTACTAATTATTATTGTTTTAAATCATAAATTGTAATATTTATTGATTTTAATTTGTATTAATTTTAGGATAAGAAGTATCGCCTACTGTACTTGAGCTCTTATGGTCGTTTATAAAAACAAATAAATAAATAGCTATAAACACCTTGTGAAAATTATATTATAATTATTATTGCAGATAAATTTATTGAAATATTATACAAGTTATGCAATATGATAATTTAACGAAATAATCTAAAATAATCTAGAAATTGTTATTTGTTTTTTTTTTATTTTATTCATCTGAACATTATTCATTATTCAATAATATAGAAAATAATAAATAGGTTTCTTAACGAATCAATAACATTATTTATTAAGATACTTATAAGAATATATTATAAGAAATATCATAATAAGTTGGAAATAAAACCAATATATTTAAATTATTAATAAACCATCGAATCCGTGGTTCAAATACAGAACACATTTAATATTATGCTTCTTTATTTATTTTCATAAATTGCTTTGGTTTATAATACGTGATATTTGTGCACATGAATGGTTAAATTTATGAGTAACATTAAGAAATCTAGAAGGAACCTAGTCAGAAATTAGTGCTTTATTGTTATAGGTTTTGAATGGATTCAAAATTTTGAACATAATTATTCTAAATGTAGATCGATGTACAATAATATAAAATATAAAATATATTTTTTTATATAAAAGTGACTTTAATGTATATTAGGGGGATTGAAGATATATTATATTATGAGTTCTAATTTAATTCATAAAATACAAAATTTACTAAATGCGCATCTGAAGCGTCTTTAACAAAGACTACAATAAGAAGTCATTAGAGTATAATAAATTATTGTAAATGATTAAAAATAACAATAATCTCACTACCAAATATAAAAACGCAACTTCACAATGTTTTGTTATACATTTGGTTCCTGCGTTTAGTTGCTTTTGATAATATTATAAAATATAAGTATTTAGTTCTGTGGTAAAGAGCTTGAATAGTATAATAATTTGTACAATATAAAACTGTAACAACGCAAGTTATTTTTTATAGTTTCAACGAACTAAAATATAGGTCATTTAATTTTAATATTTTTATTTTATGGTTTCTATATGTTTGAAAAACGTACGGATACCATAAATATTTTCCATAAATTTTGAAATAGTTGTAATTTTTTTTTCAATAAATATTCGGTTCTTGTTAAATTTTTATTAAACTTATAAAATTAAATATTATATTTGATTATAGTGTACTGCTGTGTTCAATACTATAATAATTACACTATTCATGTCATTTATCATACAACTATAAATACTTATATAATATATTATTAAAAGCAATGAAAACGCTTGAAAAAAATATATTAGAAAGCATTGCTTTTGTAGACTACATAAACAAGGAAAAATATAATGAAATCTTTGCAAAGTGTATACATTTTTTTGTTTTCCACGAGGTTGTATTTCCAACAAAACTATTTAAAACTATTACGTATATGTTCCAAAAATAAACTAACCATGATATCTTATTAATATTTTTCATGTTTGAAGGAAGATTCAATTGTTTACCATTTATTTTGTTCTATAGTTTATATAATTAATCATCATACACAAAAAATATAGGTATACCACAGAAATAACCATCACTTTGGTCTTTTTCGAATATAATATAATAATAACAATAACATACAACTAATTTTGAAATTTAATTATAAAGAGTGATCATAAATAATAGCAATCCAAAAAAATATTTTTAACGATGTCACAAAGTTTGTTAGTATTCATGATTAATCCATGCATTGTTAAAGGAACATATATGGAATTCTTGGAAAGAGCGATGTTCTAGAGTGTTGATAAAAAGGGAATTAATTTAACAATTAGAGAGTTTAATTATGATAGAAACTAAGATAATTATTATATTATATTAGAAATATACTGGGATAACAAAGTCAAGAACTTTAATACATAATATTTGCTAACTATTTACATGTCAGCAGACTAAAACATAAATGTCATCGGAGCCATTCACTCTCTATTTCCTAGGTAGTATCAAAACAATTAATTCCAGCTCCCCATATTAGATTATTAAATATTATCTAGAATATCTCGAATATATTTTTGTCAAGAAAAATAAAACTCAAAATTATTTTGTAGTCATAATTGACACATTTTATTTCTTTATTTTTTAATTGTATACAATATTAAATAGATTTAATAAATAAATTGATATTAGCAGAGAGGTTGGGACAAATATTTACTTTTAATACGGAAGATGACCATATACTGGTGAATGAATTATTAATATTGAAATAATATGTTCGGTGAAAACAGGACAAGTTATAAGAAAAGAGTGGTGCACTAATTAATTATTCACAAACATGCAAGTAATAATAATTATAGATTCGATTCGTTAACGAAAATTATTTATCCACAGTTACGTAGGCAACCTACGAGCAGAAATAATTTGCAACAAAATACAATAATATAATATGCATATATTTGTTATTCTAATGAAACACGCTCATCAATCGAACTCCATGATAATTATTATAAATTGTCGAGTCGAACTTCACGATTTAATAATCTTGGATGACAGAAAGAGATTATTATGATATTATGGCAGTTTGATGTTGTTTGTTGTTGACTGAATTTTCTTAGAGGTTACGGGATCTTTGTTTCGGTACCGTCTAATTATTTGTTTTGGTATTAACTTTATGGAATCGTAAGGTATCTATAAATTAAATTAAAAATGGCCAATTATCATTAAATGTGAGTTTCATTTTCTCGAGAAATCAACAGCCTTATGTACAGCTCTAAGAAGGAAAACAAACAGTATCAGTCGAACAATAACCGTGATTTCATTGATAAACGATTTTAGATTCTGAACAGAGTGATTAGTTGAGTTTTATAATGATGTGTGTTTTTTTATTGTTGTGTCTGTCATCATGTTTTGGAGCAGTAAAAATGCTTCGATTTTTTTAAACAACAACTTTTCTGAAAGAATGGTACTTGGACAAGTCAAAAATCCAACTTTTTCAGAACTTTTTAAAAGCGTCGAAAAAAACAGTAAAAAAATTACGAAAAAACAGGAAAATTTACGCAAAACCACTTTGATACGCAAACTCTTGAAATTTTCATCAAATCTTTATATTGACTTTTTTTATACAGAGATAAGTTTTCAAAGTATTTTGATATATTTTGACTTATTTATAGACAATTTAAATTTTCGATTTTTTTAAGTTTTTTTTTTTTGAAATATCTATAAAACTTATTTAGCTGTCCGGAAATTCTTGAAAATTTAATACAAGGTTTATTATAAGTTAAACTTATCGTAAATAAAATATATCAGAGATCGTTTCACTCAAATTTTTTTTACACGTCCATAAATTTCAAATTTGTATAAAATATGTTAAAATCGCGATGATTTCCAAGTTAATTTGCAGTTGAAAATTCATAAAAAATTTTCAGTTTATACTTTAGGATTAAAATTTTAACATTGGGTTATCCATAAGTTACTCTTCAAAAAGTTATAAAACAGTTTCTACTGGACTTTAAGAAAAAAAATTTATGATTGTTTGAAATTTAAATTTTACGAAATTACATACTATTGTATTATATTTCAATTTAAATATAAAATACTATATTAAAATAAACCCATTTTAGAACAACATATCATCTCCGTTCAGAACCGTTATTCGTATACAATAATACCTATTATTGCATTTAAATTTAACAAATTCATTGTAATAGCCTATCCTATGAACAAGGTGCACTCCACTCCCAACTGTACAGCAGAACGAGGCCCATCCGATTCTTTTTTTAATTTCTCCTCCCACGCGAAATTATAGATCCACTTGTACACGGTGAATGAAATCAGATTTACACTAATTCGAGTCATGTATCTTACCATACAGTGTAGTTGTGTAGTTTTAAAATGTTTAATGCATGGATATAACGCTACGAACGTGTTTTTTATGTACTATCAATCAACTCTCGGTGATCATATCTTTTTACCGTCCTTTACCTATATTACGATATCATGCATTCAAAAGTTGGACAACATCAACCTTGTGTCCGTTCAACAATGGTTACTTCGGTAACGGATGTGTTAAAATAATTATAAATTTATGTACACACTAAAATCATATAGGATCTTAACTGATGGTCTGTAGATGGCTTTAAATTCAATAATTAAATAATGTATTATATCTTTGTAATTTCATTAAAAATAATTAATTTTAGAATTTTTTTTTTTTTATGCAAGGGGGCCGTGATTATACTTTATACTTCAATGGGGTCCATGATCCAGAAAAAGTTAATAACCTATTACTTAAATGAAACCCCGTGGTCCAACCAATTAAAGACTATTATTTTACACTACCAGACGCACATTGTGAACATTCAGACAATGAACGGACATCGCACACGACAATAGCTTTTTCGACTTCTGACCTATTCCCGATAAACGTCCTACACGTTGCACTATCTATATACATATACATTTGCGTACATACCATTTACCGGATTACGGACGTGCTTACTTGACAACGGAATACAAAGTTTAAATTCCCACGTGAACGCGAGATATTATACGCGTATAAGTCGTACCCTGGAATACATATTGCAACGTGAAAATTCCTACGGCACCTCATCTGTATAATATAACCATTAGACGTGCGACAACCTCCACCATTCGAGTCGCATCCCGAGCATATATATTTGTAGCGAATCGAAAACACCGTCGGGACCAGATCGCTGCCGCGGTGTAGATGATGGCTTCAAATTATTCGCATACACATGGTGATTGCCCAAAAAACTCAACTTCACATACATATATATATATATATATATACATATATATATAGACACTCCAGGTGTTCGTATATTCTCTCGTGTGGGAATTGACTCTTATAGGTTACACTGGAATTGCGTATACATCTCATTTTTACAATCAGCCGATGCGTTTACCAACGCACGCATGATTTAACGATTTCGTGAATTCATCCTTCTTTCTTATTCGCTCATCGTTAACCCGTACCACTTGTATACTTGCTCACCCGACCATCTGGCTTTCCGGGTCACTCGAAAACATACAAACTCATCTCAAAACTATGTAGCTAAGTTGAAGCACGGTTTAAGAAAGGTGATGGAGTCAATGAAGTATAAAACATTATCTCGTACTGTCCGTCAATTATTTACATTATATTTCCCATGTATACCATGGAAATAAAAAAAAAATAAAATACTCAAAAGTGTTCATCCTCTTTTGTATTCAAACTACGTTGAAAATTATTGTAATTATCATATTTTATGATCATTTTCACCAGAGAGAATGCAATTTTTTTTTGTGCCCTAAATAAAATTCTATCTTATCGTGCCCCGGTGGTCAATTTACCCGGATCGATTATTGTAAATCCTGGTATATGGTAAACATGCCATCACCGTATGCGAACGGTAAGCTCGCCACCGCTTTTTGGGCTAAAATAATAAAACGTCAGGAATCATTTTCATCCTTAGCCGCATCGTACACACCTCCATTTACTCATGAGTATATACGTATGTATATAATACATATATTGTACATATTGTATAGAGTATCGTAATCCTTCACAATAGAGATTAAAACGGTCGTGCTTGACGTGGCGTAAGTGCTTTTGTGCCATCGCCATCGTAGACATTTCCCGAAACGTCCTGCTCTGCAATATATATTTACGTATACAGACATACAGTTGAAATACAGTTGAATTCTGCCACCATCACAACTCGCATATATATATATATATATATATATAGATCATCTCGTTGTTATTACCTCGATCCGACACCTTTAGATTCTATATATGACCGCCACTGTCTGTAACCGGGCTATACTTTATTCATAAAACATTTACGGCGGCTATGATGATGACGCACTCAGACAACAATGCGTGCCTCCTGTTTATATTTAAACTTCGCTAAAGCACCAATTTCTCGTGTTTTTCCCTTTATTAATGACAAACACACACACACACACACACACACACACACACACACACACACACACACACACCTATACGTGTGGTTAGGGCAAAAAAAAACCTCGCGTATACACAGTGAATAAATAGAGTAACTATCACTGTCAGAAATTCTGTCAAGACAGTGCCAGTAATGTGGGTACATACCAGCATTACCAGCTATTGTTGGCCATCGTATGTGCACCTAAAATTGTTTGTTTTCCCGAAATAACTATAGATATCTTGCCTATCCCCTTTCCAATCTCCTGACCACATGTTTATTTCCACGGGGATTCTCGTATTGACATTTCGAGGTCATCCAATACCAATTTCATTTTAAATGTATAAATGACAAAATTTTTTTTCAATTAGAAAAAAAAAATGTTTATTTATGCCTCACCTATATATACACTGTCATTTAATTACATCAAAGACAGTCATTTGATTTTTGAGTAGGTATAAGTTGAACATGGTTAAAATTTCGTCAAATACAATTACAGATACGTGTGGTTATGTAACTCAAATATTATGTAGTGATAGCTCTTAGCATCAACTCACTGTCTATAATCAAAAGCATATTAAATTCGTATTCTATGTTCATTATATTTATTCATAATAAATTGTTGTGCTATTATAATATAATTAATATCAATTTTCAAGCTAGAAATTTTACGCAATCATGTAAAAATCTGGAAATAAAAATAACCGGACGGGGACTTTCTCTGCTGTACGGTAGGGATGGAGTGGACTTCGTTCATAGTATAGCTCATTATAATGGATTTGTTAAATGTGAATGTAATGTTAGGTACCATTTTATAAGAATAAATGATTCTGAACGGAGATGATTTGTTATTCTAGAATAGGTGTATATAATATATTATATTATGTCAAGCATTATTTTATCAGCAATAATAAAAATAAAAAAAGGTTTTGTTCATTTTTGCTAAACGTTAATGATTTTAATAAAAAATTGTTTTTGTAGTACAAATAAACATATAATATATTCTTTTGTCAACAACAACAAAAAAAAACTTTTACAATACGTATATTTTACTTCGAGTATGCATATAATGTCCTTATGTTTACGAAATTCTTCAGTAATTTTAATGATTTTTACTCACAACACATTGTTATTCTTTTGTTGTTTTCGCTATATTGTACATTGAAAAATACATTCATTTGATTATAGATTATTCCTTATCGTATTTCGATATTGAATTTATTTCTCAACTACGCGCTCATTTCTTTACATAATCGATTTTAGTATTATATGTAATTTTATTTATATAGCATAATATATACAAGTGAAATAAGTAATCTTTTTTTTTTTTTTTTTTTTTTTTATATTATATAATTCATTGTATACATAATATAAACATTTATAAGGTTATTTCCATCACATATAGCTATAATTAATAATGTGTACGTACATTTTATTGGTATAGTTATTCTGAAGAACGTAGTTTAAAATATAAACAAGGCTTTACCAATAAATTTTATTTTTTTATTACATTTTTTTGCATGACAATGATTATTTATTTAAATCATTATTATTCTAAGATGGCAAACGGTAAAAAAAATTGTATTACCTTTATTATTTTTATAAATACAATATCTAGGCAATACAAAGTATATAGCTTTAGTTTATATAGCTTCTTTTAATAAATTCAAATTGCCCACTAGATACGTAATAATGATGACATTTACAAAATATTTTTATTGTTTCAGAAAATTTCAAGTTATGAATTTTATTTTTTTATTTTTTTTATTTCACGTTACCATTTCCTTGCAAATACACTGAAAACAAAATATGCAATGCATCTCGAGTACGAGTTTTCTATCAGTTTTTAAATTTAATGAAAAAATAATTATAATCCTAAGATAACTTTCCAATTCTTCTTGCAAATATCGTGTAGAATTGTACATAATGGTTATGACTGTTACGAAGAAATTTTATGAAAGAAATACGTGTTTTCAAAAAGATCCAAATAAAAAATAACAATAGCTTGGTTGTATTATTTCTACTTTTGATTAAAAATTGAAAAAATTTGAATATCTTGTATATGAGATACATGGTCTGTAGTTGTATAAAATATATTATAATGATTTATAAAGCATAAACTTCATTTTAAATTTAATCTCTGAAAATATTTAATTTATACTTATTTGTTTCCTTGATATTAAACCGTAAATAACATAAAGAAAACGTGACAATTTTAATGATTTTTGTAAAATATTATATAAAACATTAATACAAGTTAGTTATTACAAAAAACGTATTACGATTTAAATTTCTTCAGTAGTATGTAATACATTTTAACTTTAAATTTATTTTAAGAATTTATTTTTGTATTTTTATGCTCTGTGCTAACTGGATTTCCGCTGCCATAGCCTTAACTACATTCTTTACTTGGTTTAATTGGTTTAATAGCAATTTTCTCGCACTCAATATCATACGAGATGTATTCCCTTTTATTATATTCAATATCTTCTTTGCTGCGATATCAAAGCAATAATTGATTACATCTTCTACTTGGTGAGGAACCATAAGTGGATAATTACTTTTTATAAAATATGAATATAATGAAATAAGAAGAGAAATATTCATATGATATATTTTCGTTGTATATTGGATTATAATGAAATGTGTTTCAAATTTGAAAAAAATCTCGCTATAAAACGATGTAATACACAAGTAAAAAAATAAAGAACGGGTGGGACTCGCTTTGCTGTACAGTTGGGGGTGGAGTGTACCTCGTTTATAGGATAGGTCATTATTACAATGGATTTGTTAAATTTGAATGCACTGATTGGTATCATTGTATATGAATAACAATTCTGAATGGAAATGATATGTTGGTGTAAAATGGGTATATTATAATATAGTTTTTTTATATTTAAATTGAAATATAATGCAATAGTATGCAATTTTGTAAAAATTTAAATTTCAAACAATCATAAAATTTTTTTTCTTTAAGTCCAGTAGAAACTATTTTATAGCTTTTTAAAGAGTAACTTGTGGATAACCTAGTGTTAAAATTTTAATACTTAAGTATAAACTGAAAATTTTTTACGAATTTTTAACTGCAAAATAACTTGCAAATCATAGCTATTTTAACATATTTTATACAAATTTGATATTTATTGGCTTATAAAAAAAATTTGATTAAAAATATCTCCGATATTTTTTAGTTACAATAAGTATAACTTATAATGAACCTTTTATTAAATTTTCAAGAGTTTGTGGACAGCCAAATATATTTTATAGATATTTTAAAAAAAAAAAAACTTACAAAAATCGAAAATTTTAATTGTTTATTAATAAGTCAAAATATGTCAAAATACTTTGAAAACTAAACCATTTATAGAAAATATCAATATATACATTTGATGAAAATTTCAAGTGTTTACGTTATTTGGTTTTTGAGTTTGAGCAAATTCCAAAAACCGATATGATTTGTCAGTCTAGAATATTATAATATATTATAATATTATGTTTTACATGTAATTTTGTGTCAATATTCGCTTTTTCGAACGCTTATAAAAAAATTTGTGGCATTGGATTTCATTAATTTTTGAATGACAATAAAAACTATTTTTGTGAAATCTTTTATTAAATTTTCGACTATTTTCTATGTGTCATTGGAAATTATTATTTTGACGACGGCAATGTGATCTTAGGAACCTGCGGATACTGAGTCACGCCATACTAAGGATAATATTATATCCAAATGACAAATCTCTCAAAATTTTTTCAAAAATCCTATACGCATCTGTACCTTTTTTCTTACTTGTCCACTCTCTTTATAATGTACGAACCATATCCCATGGGTGTCTTACCAAAAATAAATATAAAAAAAAGTTGATGGTCATTTGTAAATATTCATATAACCTTACTTTCAGTTTTCCTATGATATTTTCCGATACCTTATAGTATGTTTGCTCATATTCATGTAAAATATTTGATGGTATTTATTTTAGCTTTGAAAATTATATGCAAAGTTTTTACCAAGCCAAACACCATACATATATACCAACGAAGTAGTAATACCCGCATCGGGTTTAAATGTTGTTATATCATTCCATCACGTCAGTAATATAATTATGCGTGGGACCACATCAAGAGGTAAACCGAACGGTTTCTTTCCACGAACCCATTTTAATTAGATAGAGATAACATGTTACAATATTGCATGATGTTTTTTATCCGATTGTAATACTCCGTTTGTTGAATAACATTCATACAAGACATTTACATGATACATTTATACACTATATTAATGTATTTCTAGGTAGAACAATGTATTTTTTTAAATGCTATTTTATTCATTTAATATTCATTTTTATTCATAAAAATATTAGTATATTACTCTATTAATTAGCCTGATATTCATATATATTACTGAGTATAAAATACTTTATGTTTTTTTTTAAAAAAACATTTATTTTAATATAATAAATTTTGTAATATTATGCACAATGACATAAAGACTTGAGGCAAGAAAGTCACCTAGCAGTAAAAGTTTTAAAACTTAGACATATGATATGTAACTTGAAAAAATCTGAGAAATTTAGAATGATTATGAATATATATATAGTTGTAATTATTTAAAATCGTATTATAATTAAATTCGCAATCATTAAGAAACATAGAAAAATGAAACCAACGAGTTCAATAATTCGATAACTAATTAAATATATAAATGAACATCAAACTGATTTGACAATGAATTTTCGAAATATCAACGTTTTAAAATCGTGCTTTAATAGGAATCTGGAATGTATATAATGTATGTGTGTGATTGAAAAATACTTTTCCTATGCTGCAATGACGTCGTAAAACACATGATATTTCAAGTACTTACACCATAAATTGGATATAATTAACTTTATATTATTCTAATACAATGTGGAATTATGGAAAAATTAATATTTCACTATTTCGTTCTGAACTATAAAAAGTACTATGCTCCTGCACACCGACTTTGGAGCTCTCAAACTGTCATTGAGGATATAAATATTTGATAGTGCTTATTGTATAATTATTTGGACGAAAAAAAATAAACACAAATAATTCAATAACTTGAAACGCATATAACGTGCACGTCACTGTCGTAATGTTTAGTAAAATAATTAACTTCCAACTTGTGTATACATTTTTGAATCAATATATATATATAATATAATTCTCGTTGCAGGTATAGAAAATTTGACCTGGTTAGTGGTGGTAATTAGAATCGATATGGAAAAACCTACTACACATATATCATAGAAACGACTACGTATCTATAAACTATAATGGCGTTATATATTAATTATTATAATATTATATTAATATGTTATATACTGATCAACATCTGTTCCGTCGTACTCAAGGGGTAGATATAGTGATAAATAATAATAGTGATATAGTAATAAATATGTAAACCATGTACAATGATGTATTGTAGAATGATGTTTCTGAAAGATTTGTTGTGATATTTATTTTTATATAGGTAACTAGGTATAGACAATTATATAAAAATGCAGAGATATTTGCTAGTTTGGCATAAATATTAATCATGGAGTATATCATTAAAATTGTTTTATTATTTCATTCCCTTTTCACAAAAATTATTCTCTTTTTCATTTTTATTTGAATGTGTTAGAATATTACGCTTCATACGATGTTATAAAAGTTGAAAGATAAATATTTAAATAAATGTAGGTATTATGTACAATATTATATGATATTTAGGACACGAAATACATGGTAAATTCATATTATAACATAAGAAACATTCTTATGTAATAATATGAAATAATTAAAAAATATTGAAACAAATAATTGAAATAAATACTTTCTTAAAAAAAGTATTTAGAATTTTTAGACATGGTCGATGGATTTTCTCGTTGTCGTATGACATTATTACGAATAAGTGAGAAAGCCAATATTTTATTGATTTCCCTGAATACATGGTAAATTTATGGAAAGACAATGTAGTCTATAATATTGTTGGTATACTCGTATACGTAATACTCATGTGTGCACTTACCACGGAATAATGACTATTACGTCGTTGCACTGCCGCCGTGCGTATTAGTTGAGCGAAACTGCGAAACGATAGGAACGCGACGTGACGTGCATGTGTTGTAGAATTGTAGAATCATGTATATTGTATGTTATTTTGCGGAAGTGATACGGAATATCATAATATAGTAATGGTATGTAATCCGGCATGCGCCCAGGATTTATTAAGTGTGACGAGGGGGGGGAGTGTTGTTAACGGAAAGAAGAATATGAATTGTACATATTAAATCATGGGTTCCAGTAAGTGTTTTTTTTAATTTTAAAATTACTTAGACAATAATTATAAAGGTTTAATTTAATTAGATGATTCTTACTAATTATATAGAATGATACTTACTGCTTCGTTTATAGATTTGTATCCCAAGAGCAAGAAAAAATTAAATTCCATCTAATAATAGGTGAAAATTCGAATTTATGACTCAATGTATAATATTATTAATATTGAGTGAAACGAGTCTTTTTGGGTAGTATTCACCTATATTGAGGATCTTAATTTTTTTCTGAGATGACGAATTAATGTAAAAATAAGATCACTCACTATAGTTATTGTAGCCGTTGTATGTGGTTATTTGATAAACTTTTGTAAACGCATTTTAATATATTAAACTATACATTATACTATGTAATAATATTACTACTCGAGTTATCCGGTTATTGTTATGATGTTAGATACCTGGGTCGCAAGTTTTGAGTGATAATAAAATTATTATAGAGCCACTAAAAAAATATACTACGTCGTATATTATTCTAAGAACTTCTCTGGTGCCAAGAGAGGCTGACGCCCATCTGTGACCTCGGACATTTTTCACGCAAACTTTTCGAAAACGCTTCGTCAAGTACTTTTTGTGTACCATTAATATTTTGAACACTGCACACCGAACAACAACGGTCTAACCGAGCGTAATAAAAAAAAAATAATAATAATAATTTATAATATGTAAAAAAACCAATCATTATTGTACTTTTTACATCACCACCACGCATTTAATATAATATCTATTTTTACTGAGATACTGTGTTGGCAAAACGTTATTACGTCCTTCAGCCAGTAGAACCGTCATCGTCACAGAGTGGTAGGGATAAAAATAATAACTTAGTTTCAGAACGTTACTATATGATAACGTTTTTATAAAACTGTTTTCACGTATGTTATTGTAAAATATTTTATTCTATTATATGAGATAATATGAAGGTCCATCAATGGTCTTCGGACTTGACCTATGCAACTGAAGACTCAATATAAAATTGATTAATTTATTATAGCCTATTATTTTATATTATTTTAAACCATCATATGCTATTATTGTAAAATTCATATTTAAAGCTGATTATACGATTCCAAGATCATAAACAAAAAAGTTCTATTAGAAACATCAATCAAAGCATAGCTGTCAACGTGTTATCAATTGTATTATAATGAAGGCTGGGATACTAATACTCTAAAAAATCTCAAAAAGTGCTTTTGAAAAATTTACGGAAACGACTTAAAATACATATAAGTAATGAACGATAAATTACATGCCTTTAAATTTATTTATTATATTATTATAGCTTAAAAATATATTACAAGTGTATTTGATTTTGATTTTTATAAATAGCATTTCACGCCATTAGGTGGATATAGTTCTTCTGAATAAATCACTTTCTAATCATTCATTCTAAAGTTATAACTTAAAAATACATTTTATAATAATTTATAATATATAATGTATCATGTTGTTGTTATATTTCTGTAAAATATTCACATTAAAGTGTGCATATTATTATAACACCGTGATTACTGCTGATTGATCTAAATGTCTTACGATCGCGTGCCCGTTGGCCGAGTTTTAATAACGCTTCAAAATGCCATTCGTGTAACATGATTTTATTTACTACGCAATTAAACAGGTTTTGCAGTATAGAGCCTAGAAAAATGTATCGAGGGCGTTTGATCGTCTCCAAATGTATTTTCAATAAACTTAACACCATGGCTGGCAGTGGGCACTTTGATACGCGTTCTCTTATTTACCCAGGACTCATGGTATGATGGTATTTCGAGAACACTATATATTATGGTGTAATGATTACGAGATTCCTAAGGAAATTCCACTATCAGTCTGTCTACATTCCATTTCTTGCCTACCGTATTCTGCCCTCGTCACAAATTCTCCCATGCTCGTACAGGACTCGCTAATAAGCGGTGGTCATATATGTATAGTATACATTACATACTGATGATAGACACGAGGCGGTAAAATATTTTATTTCTAATATCTCTTATCCTATTTAGCAAAATCAACTGCACTGTTATTCCGTTTTCACTTGAACACGTCTTGGTTGCATTTGTCTACATCCCATTTTCTTCTAATTTCTATAATGCGATCGCTACAATATGTTCATTGTAATATTATGCTACTCTGAGAGAATGTTATTTATATTATATCATCTCACTGCGTATTCGTTATTTCGTAGCAGTACAATCATATTGTAATATAAATTGACTGCATTATACTATGCGCACTACTAATACATATCCGTTTAATTATTATTGGACTCAGCTTGACCCATACATTCGAACGAAAGGATATATTGTAATGAAACCCGTCTTACAACGTTTTACACAGCGGAAGTGCACAAATATTAATTAAACGCCCCCGTCGCGCTGGTCTTGTCACCGTTTGCCGAAGGCGTGTCCGAGTGTCTAAGCCACCGTATATTATATTTCAGGGTGCGTTACTATTACGTACGGACCTCTTTCACTGTTACAATTGTTTACACGTTCTATCTACCCAAACTCAGTGCAACATCACCGTTGTTTACAATCGTGAACATTTGTAATATAATTATTTTAGGAAATTATTGCTGGTATTTGATAAAGTTTCATAACTTATGCTATAGTCTGTGACTATTATTCCCGGGCTAATACTTTTGGATTAACTATATGTTTTTAATACAAGTAAACGCCAATTATTATATCGAATTCTACAGCGTTTATATTAGCATACAACCAACTGTCATTCAATAGGTTACTTGTATTAGTGTTAGTGAATAGTTATGACTATATTAAAATGTTATTAATTAATATTTTATTTAACTATGGAGAACTCATTAAAAATTATAATACCAGAATGCCGTTGGAAATAATTAGCTGTTTTTTTTCACATAGTTATATTTTTTATAAAAACACAGACAGATTTTTAGAATAGTTAATGTGTTATAACTTATAACAAAAGTAATATACAAGGACACTAGTTTTCTGCTCAAAAATCCATTTATAATAATATAGTTAAGTGGAAAAACTTTCTTACATATCTAAAATATTTCGATAAAGCTATAGATAAGATAATGCAAAATTATAATATTTTTTAAACTCTAAATATTATGTAATAAATGTTGGTAACGTTGTACTCGTTTTTGTACGCAATCGTAATGTTTTTAAGATTTAGATAGAGAAATGTTATACTATAATGCTACTAAAAGGAACCAATAAAGAGAATATCATAATGGATTGCATGAAAGTAAATTTACAAAACGATTGTTGTGGGTTAGTTCAGCTAATTTTAGCTAAGATTTAGGCATATTGAGTCGATTTCCGTCGATTCTCTATAAGTATGCTTCTTAATCGTTCTGCAATTTAGGACCCATAATTTAATATAAAATTGTTACGATCATGACCCCCCCCCTCTCCAAAGGTGTAGATATTTTTTCATCGCAATCGTAAAAATAATAAGAACCTTTTATTTTATCTATGTACTAAAATGCAATTGTAGTGCACAGGTAATATTCCATGCCCCTTCGTAATATACAAACGGACCTATAGACAAACTTGGCAAATAATTTAAAAAGCATAAAATGCTCTAGAGCAGCCTATAAATGCTTCAATTTTCTTAAAGTGCAACTTTTCTGAAAGGAAAGTGAATGTAGATGGTACTTGGGTTGGTCAAAAATGCAACTTTTTGAATACTTTTGAAAAGCGTCGAAAAAAACGATAAAATAATTACGATAAAACGGGAAATTTTACGCAAATTCACGTTTTGACAAAATAAATTTTTTAAAATGCTCTAACTCAAAAACGAAAAATCGTCACACGCAGTAATGCAGTCAAGATTGTTATTATTACGACATGAGTTCTAGAGATGCAGCGGGCCCAACGGTTTTGCATTATGGATGACGTTTAGAACCGTTCGTTATATTATGTATTAGGGATTCATTGCTAAAAGCTTCCCAGTACGGAATCCACAGTGGCCAAGTATAATAATATGGGAAAAGTATACACAGATGCGCTCGTAGACCATACACGTATGCCAGCTGCTGCTACGATCACCCACACGTGCACAGAGCACACACACCCTGTCCATCGACGATGTTTTTGCCCATTAAAGACCTTTCACGCACGACCACTAGATTTGCGGAAAACCCACGTCTACTGTCGTGCACTTCCAGCATTAATATTTAGCACCACTGAAAACCACGTCCTCCCTGTGGATCCATTGAAAAATTGAAATCTATCGGTTTCGTATTATCGAAATACGCGCACCGGCCTGTTATACTATACAGAATGATTTTTTAAACACATGCATCTTTTTTCATGCTAAAATGATGCATATTTTCAAACTCTGATTAAATGAAACAATATAATATGTATTAGAGAATAAATTTAACAGAGTATACTATGAAGACTATTTTTGAATACATATATTTTTCGTACATAGAGAAGGTATCATGTAGCAATATCAACGTTCAAATAAGAACAATATTTTTTTTTATGCGAATAAGTTATTATTCAGTTTATTTTTATGTAAAATTTGGAAAATAACTGTTGGAATGGCTCGAACATAAAGCTCTGTATAAAAAGTGTGATATAATAAGTACATTGATATTTTTTTTATATATTATATGCCTGCTTTAATAAGAATTAACATTTAACTAGTACTATGTCAAAGCAACAACGAACGGCAGTTAAGTAAGATATCGTATATAAATTTTAAATCGTATAATAACCGATCCTATCAATGATATTACACAAAAAGTACTGGCTCAAACTTTAACTGTGTAGTATCTGCAAACATTTCAGAAAAATTACCTGAATTATAATTTGGGTAAAAAAAACTAAATGAAAGCATTTCTTTTTTTTTTTAAAAAAAAAAGAATATTGATATGTATTGAAAACATAGTCGTATATTGTGTATACTTTAGTATATACATTTTCTATCAATCAAAATTACGAAGAAAAAAAATGCATTATTTGAGCATGAAAATGAATATAAATATGCTTCAAAAATCACCCTGTATGTTATAACATTTTACACATGCTAATACGTTCGATGTGTATAGCTCGTATGGACGTAGTATTTCGTATATAATATAACGTAGAAATGGTTATGAGCTCTCGCAGATTCGTATGAAAAAGCAATAATAATAATAGTCGTTATTGCTCTGATATTTTTTTTCCTATTTGAATTTATGTACAAATTCATACCATTTATCGTAATTTATAATAATAATAATAATAATAATATTTATTTATTCAAATAAATAAATAAATAATTAACACCCCAAAGGGTAAGAGTACAGTATGTGAACTAAATATCGCTAAATTAAGAATAATTAAATACAATTAAATTAAATTAAATATCTAGATTTAAAT
>JAIPRK010001273.1:0-78925 GCA_025469195.1 Chaitophorus viminalis
TTGGGTATTCTTATTAATATTCATAAACTTTTTTTTACAAACTTATAAATTATAATACTAATCGATGCTCTACAGAAATTAAATTTTTAAATTCATCAATTACACTATCAATATTTACAGAAGAAATTAATTCTTGTTTGACAAATAGAAACAATTATTATTGTTTCTATTTGGTCTATACTGTGTCGTGGTAGATCCAAGTTTGCTTTTTACAATGGTAAGTTTAGAAAAACTCCTATCACAACCATAACTTGTGACAGAGCTTATAACAAACATTTTAAATATTAAAACATTAAACCCAGTTTATTTTTAGATTCGTTGACCATAAATGATAATATTTACGATTACAAATCATAGCTATTTCTTTTTATAGTAGACAGGTTTATTAGATTTATACTGGTAAATTCTATATTCATAAAATATTTATATATACTTTATCCAAAAAAATAATAATAATTTGTGGAAATTTAACTTTACCGAGGCCCATTATTTAATATTTGCCGGCCCTGGTAGCCCCAAAGAAATTCCAAGGGCAGCATATGCTGCCTCTGCTGCCCCCGTGCGCATGCCTATGGTAAGGTAGAAGTAGCCAAGCAGTGCAAATTGATGTAATCTTTATCCTTTTAATTTTTAGAATAGATATTGATTTAATATAATTATTTATACATTTTAACGTGCCCATTTTACATTTTATATTACAATTTTTATGTGTCCGTCGGTAATTTTGTTAGCATAGTTTTGACTCGTACCTACGATATATATTTTATTGCAAATATGTTTTTAAACATTTTCTTATTTTTAAATGACGTAGCGCCGTACATGAGAAATAAACGGGTACCTACCTATAAATTATCTTATGTACCTACTTACTATTTACCTATAGTAGATACAAGTATTAATGCTCTGTGCCTCTGCACTCCAAAGTATAATTAATGTATATAGCACACGGTTTACGTATATTGACATTCATTTTCCTAAAGTTAATAAATTAGTAGCTAGATCAAAGCTGGTATTTTTAAAAGTCCCATCACGTGTTTTATTGTTAAGATAGAACATAGAAGTTATCCTGAACCCTGGAGCCCTCTGCCTCCCGAACCAGGATTCACACGTTAATTGAGATACCTACCTACTTGGATGATGGATTCATAGGTGCAATTTGAGGTTTTTAATTGGGAAGGCTAAACATAAGCACAGCATAACAAAACTTTTAAATTAATTAAAACGATCTTAAATACAACTTTATAACTATCTGCGTTTATTCATTTAAATTTATACATATAATGTGATATTTGTTATATTAAAAATATAATCCCGATCAATTTTTCAAACGAAATTTATTTTATACAATTTTTAACGTTCTCATTATTGCCAAAATTCTTAACAAGTACGGGAAATGTTATGCAACATTTTGATTCTAACAATGCTGTACCTATCTACAAAAGAAACTCAAGTACTTTGAAATAGAATCAAATGTCACTTGTATACATTCAAATGATGGGTTTTTGCCATTGACAATCACTAAGTTAGTATCTAGTTAGTAGTTAACTGATTTATAAGCAACGGCTCACAAAAAATAAATTAGATGAAGTTGGAAACCAGGTAAATAACAAATTTAATCAAGTTTTGGAAAACAATTATGGGTTTAGTGTGATATTGAATAATATTTTAAAAATGTTGAACAGAGAAAATTCATTGATGGAGGGTTTACCAGAAGATCTGATTAGATATGATTTTACATTTTATAAATAAATATACACCAATAATATTTACAGGCGCCAAAAGATGTTTTTCTAGATACAAAAATATACTGGCTGACAATCGGCAATTCTTTGATGTAGAAAATATTGAAACCCTATTAGTTGTGCAATGGAATACTTTAAATTAAAAAATAATCAACTCTAAATATTTTATAATAATAATCAATTTAATAATTAATTTGTTAAATAATTGTAATTATTAATTTGTTGTAATATTTTTTTTTTGCATATTTCCCATGTTTTTTGGATACATTTCTTAATTTGACCTCCTATAACTTCTCTATCCAATAAACTTATAACTAAAAAAAACACAATACATCTGTCATATCAGTGACAGATATACACAATTCTACTTCACTCAGAAATCAGAATCTAAAACTAATTTCTTTTTCACTAGGGGCTTCATTATGGTTAAAATACATTTTTTAAAATAATTTTGATCATTTATAAATGTAATTGTAACATATTACATATTATTGAACCAGTGTCCTGTTTATTAGTATAAAATTGGTTCTGTTAATAAATGCAAATAAAGATGTGTATAGAACTTAGATATTAAGTAATATCCAGTATTTTATTTTTCTTAACAAAAAAAGAATCGTTTAAGAAAAATGAAAAAAAAAACACTTCAACTAATGAAAAACTTATCTATATTCTGTACAAGATACTGCGTGAATGTTTAGAATTTCAAGTTGTCATATAAGATAGTTTTTTTTTGTAAAAACATTAACACTAAGTCATCAAGTTTATCAGTATAAATAAAACAAGACTTATAGTCGAGTATTTTTCTTAAGTCAGATGGATTATTTTATAAATAATTAATAAAAATATTTTGCCTCAAAAAAATGATAAAATTCATTTTTTATTTTGTCTGTACAATTTTAAAATTAACTAATATAACATAATGATGACTTAAAATATTAGTGAAGACTGTAAATCAAGTTATTCTCTCTACATAATTTAATTTATAATGTTCAACAGACAAATTAATATCAAAAAGTGAGCAAAATTTAAACAGGAGTATCACAGGAAACAGTTCATTACTAATGTTAATTCGTTATAAACATTTAAATGTTATACTAAAAGCAATTCCAAATAAAACCATTTTGTATAGAAATCTTACAATGAGATTATGGATTAATATTAAATATAACAATAAATACATTGAGTTATCAATAAATTACAAATATTTAATTATTTATTATAGTCAATATTACAAATACAACCCAAAAAATTACAGATATTATATAATATTTAACAAGATTTAAAGTTCTATCAGTTATTAATCGTTTTTAATTTATACAACACCTAAACAGGCAATTTTTGAACAGTAAAGAACTGAAAAGTGAAACAGATATGATAGTTTATTATTCTTTATACACATAGTTTTTTACGAAGTTTTTCCTTCAAATTTTTCATATATGAGCTTCCATTTCATACGCATCACTCAGTATAGTAGTATATTGTGCAACCTACTTCTTTGTTCATTTTTTTGTGCAATTTCGACCGATCTATGTCTGAGTATAATCTTAAAATTAGATGTTGTGCAATTTATATAAAAAAATATGCCGCAAACAAATATTTCCATTAATTAGATAAAATGATTGTTTCCTAAAACAAATTCGGAAACTTTAACTGCATAGTATTTTTTATAATATACATTTCACTATAAATAGAATAATTTTTAGCACATTCGCTATTTTCTTGGGGCACTGTTAAATTAAGTTTTTTTTGGTTTTAATGACTCCTGTTATTTGGTTAAAATAAAGGTTATATAGACAATATTAATTCAATTAAGTATTTAAACTTTAAACAATGAAATAATAGAATGTATTAATGAAATTATATATATATGATAACCCTTATAAGTTAACCAAAATAATCTTTGAACAGTATTACATGAGCACAATTTTAATTATGACTAATAGAGAAGCCAGAAGGTAAATTATATCATAATTTCCAAATTGTAGTTTCAATGTTTCTTTTACTATACTCAAATAAAACTACTTGAAATTAATAATGGGAAAAATGATTTAATTAATAATTCCCTACTAAAAGAACATTTAGTTTCCCGGTATATAGTAATAAAACAGAAAAAATATTATACTGAGAACAATTTTGTACCCCACCCCCCAAATCATTTATTTATTCGTATAGCATGTAATAATGTTTAACAAAAAAATTGGGTGCAACTCTATAGAACACTTCCATGTAAGGCACCCTGGGCAGCGTCCAAGACTGCATAAATTTTATCATCTTCTGGTAGCCAATGGAAAATCTGTAATACTTAATAATCTTGTGGTATAATGTGATTCCTTACACCATGGTAGAAAGCTAACAGAAAACAGTCATTTTCAAGACAAGTGAAAAAAAAAATAACTAACAGAACTTGTATCACTCGAGCTAATACACACAAAGAACAAAGCTCAATTGCATATCCTCAAAATATCCCCGAATAGGAATTTAAATGAATTATTATTATTTATTTAGTATTTTTATATGAAATGTGTTGTATAATACATTATAAGATGACTAATTTACTATGCATAATAATAGCCTAGTACATAAAATATAACATTTATCGAATTAGAAAGACATTATATTATACAGTAAAAATGTATATACTTTACAATAGTTATTCAAAAGGACAAATAGTAAAATGTAATGTCAGTATTTTTTGTAAATAAGTAAGCAATCCAATAACAGCAGTTTAAAATTTTAATTAAGTTATAGTTTAATAAAAATATTTTTCAGAAAAAATAAATACCCCATTGGAGTAACACAACTATTTGATAAAGGCATTTCTTACATATATTTTAATAGTAGGATTCAAACACACAAGCACGCATAGGCATACACATACACAATAGAGTCATACAATAAACAATTTGGAAACGTCAACAGGAAAAGTAAGAATACTATTCTTTAAGGACTTTAGCAGGGTCTAGGTTTATTATTTTCAATACATAAGTATCTTATAAAACCTACTTAAATATATATCTAAGAAAAACTAAATTAATAAATAATTAAAAAACAATAATAAGTCCTAAATACTAGATAAATATCACAACAGTAAATTTGTTAATCTCTGGTTGTATTTTACATGTACAAATTATTATATACTTGAAGTGGAAGAATCCAGATCTGTTATACTTGTCACAAAAACTTACTCATAAATAAACATTTACATTGTGTCAAAAATTTGAATACGGCCTGAAGAACGAAGTCCTCGCACATTATTGTGATCTTGTGGTATTTTAGACCCGTCATTACACCACTGACTATGGCTAAATTTATACCTAAAAAACAACAAATATTTTATTTTACTACTTAATGCTTACTTTGTTTAATATATAATATATTCAATTATTTCCAACTAAACTAATGAAATAAAATTAGTCAATAGTCTATGGTATAATGTCAAACTGAAATAAATATTTTTTTTTTAATGTGAAGTACTTACAATTCAATCTTTTTTTTAATATGTAAATTACTTCCAAATGCAGATACAGGTAAATTATCAGTAATTTCAATTGCTTTAATATTTGCAGGATTTGGCAATAAAGTAATTAATTCCTGTTTATCTTTTTCATTAGATCTTTGTGAATGGTGTTTATTGCGCCCTTCTTTCAAATATTCTATTCGTCTCAATTCCCTTAGTCGTTGCATATCCCATCTTAAGTATAAAAAAATAATATTAACACCCAATGAAATTAGATTTATTATTACTATCTTAAGGCATATCTGTACAAGAGCATATATAAGCTAAACATGTTTGCTATGCGTCTTATCGTTAGGATGATATCCCAAGCATACAAAAGTGCTTGCAACACATAATAAATGCGATTCAGTTGTCATCAGTAAAATTAACTTCTCAAAGAGATATTAATTTTAAGACACACAGCTCTGTTGGGATAAATATTTAAGTTGTGTATGGCACCATAAAATGGAGCACATATGGTGAGTATACATGCTCAGTGTATGCATGAGTCTTAAAAATAAATCACCTTTTTCTTTTACGTTCACTTAGTTCAAGCCTAGAATGCCTGTTCTCAAATATATCATCAGACATATTTTCAGTACCTTCCATTGAATACCAACTTGAATATGTTTTAACTCTCCAACTGGGTATCTAGAATAAATAAATATTCATATAACAATTGATACTCAATTAATTAACAGTAGAATTTTGGTAATCCGGTACATCTAATAATCCAGTTATATTAACCTAAATTTATCTAGCAAATAACCATAAAATTACTATCGTTAACGATATTTAAAACTTTGTTAAAACAAATTAATACATTTTTAAACCTATCTCATTAAACAGATAATTAAACACAATATGTATATGTATTATTTATATATTATAATAAAATTCAATAAGTAAAAATGTGTTTCTATAAGAATCCCCATCAATTGGCCATTTCAGTTAATCTAGCAGTAGCATGGTCTGATATCTGTCGGATTACCGAGATTTTACTGTACTAAGATATCTAAGCTTAATGCTTACTTCTAGATTACTATTAGTGTTTTCGGGAGCAGGTTCATCTTTGATAGGGTCATAATTTCCAAGGCATGTATAATATGCATTATCTGCAGTAATCAAGGAAAATTCTTGCATTTTACCTAAATTGTCTGTAAAAAAATAATTATAATTATATTCTGGCAATAAATATATTATTGTAAAAATAAATCACTTGATTTGGCTGGGATATTCTTAGTTCTCTGTCGTTTTATCTGACTGGGTTCTGGATCTGGATTGGGTATTTTATTAACCACTTGTCGATTCCTACGTCTTCTAGGTTTAACATCTTGTTGTTCTGGCAGTTCAGCAGAACTTAAATCACCCATTCCAGATGAACATGTTGATGACACTGGTGTAAATGGCAGCACATCTAAGGATTCCTCTTGAGCTTTTATTTCAGCCAAATGCTTTTTAGCTTCATCCAGTTTTTGTTTCAACTGCACCGAAAATTAGACATGAATAAATCAACATACAACTAAAATAACATTAGCGCTACAATTAATAAATATTAAAACATGTAGTTACATAATTCACTTCTTTGGTTAACTGGTCGATTTTTTTGTCCCTTAATTTGATTTCCGCTTCGAATTCGTCAATCATCATGATATTTGCATAGGTGTATTCCTTGAGGGAGACCAATTCTGAGGAGTCCGTTGGCGTACAAACGCCATTGTTGGTGGCAGAGGCTACGATCTGGTCGCCACCACCCGTTACCTTGGACGTAGCCATGACCATCTCGTTTTTGTCGTCAAGCGCTTGCTCGCAACGGTTTACGTATCCACCACTGCCGCCATTGACCATACGGCTCTCAGCTTTGGGCATCACCACAGTGCATACACCTCCGCCGTTACACCTGTTCGTGCTCATCATCCGACCGCCTCGACGGGCACTGCTCCGTAGCGCTCGGTTACCGGAACCGACAACGACGTTGCACTGCGAGTCGATGGCGGGCAATCGACACAGCGCCACGAGAAAAATGCGGAAACACAATTAACGGTCGTGAAAAAAAGACGGACCGGCGGCGAGTTGTTTGTCGGGGCGCGCGTCCGTGCGGTGTTATAATAGGAACGATTACGGCGTCAACACTGCCGTACAAGGTACAACGTATCCGAAGGCCGTGGAACGTAACGTTTTCGTGAGAACAGGATACAATGAGACAATGACGACCGACAAACGTGTGCGGCTCAGGATTATGACAATAATAATAATATCGTGCGCGCAGCACATAGCACACACATTCAAAACACAAACAAATACGTTATCAGCGCGCAAGAACAAGGACGGCGCGAGAGACAATCGGCTCGCGCAGGTTAGCCAACGTGACGCGGTCGTCACTCTGTACGTTTTCGAATCCAGAGCATATACCGCATGTCTGGTTAATACCGCATTATGTGGTCGGTGGTTCTTATACATTTTCACGCATTCATATTTTTACTTTTTCGAGACTCGCCAATCGCCATCTCGTACTTAGACTAGGCTGTTGGTAGGTTAAGTCTTTTTCAAGTAAATGTCATTATCGATTATCATTTTGTCTTTCTGCTCTAGGCCAGTTCGCAAGTGAAATACAATTCTCGACGGGATTACATGTTGATGTAATCCCACCAATTTCTGTTGAAGCTTAACAGATCGCGTTATTTTTATCTACTACCGCACCACTGGTTTCGTGTTTATTAATAAATAGGTAAGCTTTTTATACTAATAAATATAATAATATAATTTATTTTCAATCCTTTTTACGTTCAATTTTTTTGTTATTTTCTTAATTGTTCTCGTAATTGTATAATATGTAGGCATGTTCATAAGAATATGAAACCCATTATTGATAATATGCATCATTAGTCAGTAACTATTTCATATGGAAATGTTATATTATATAAATAGTTGACATAAACGTTGATGTAGGAACAATTTAAGTTACATTTACATTCAACATGATTTACTCAACAAAAAAAATTTTATCTTGACAACATTAAATATTATGAATATTGCTAGTATATTGATAGTAAATAAAATTTAAATATATCTAGTAATTACCTAGTTGTTTTTAAGTGTAAAATAATGTTACTGTTGTGAAAATAATAAATCTTATAATATTGATGTATAATGAACTGAAAATATTATATTATTGTAATGAGTTTAAATAAATCAATATAAATTGCTTAAATTAAATTTAGCTATTATATTAAAACGGTGTGTTTTTTTATTTCAGTTATACCGGTTACAATGCCTAGAAAAAGAAAAATAACTAATAATGTGGTAATTCAAAGGCCACAAAGAAATATGGTAACAATTACTGTTTATACATGACTAAATAGATATTTATAAATAGTTAATTTTTTATTAAATGTCTTGTTACAGAGGGCCAAAAAAGTATTTGATCCATCTGATAACTATTTACCAAAAAAAAGAAATAATTATTCAGTACGTACAGTAAAACCCATAGAATCCACTAATGTTAAAAAAAGGAAACGTACTACAAAAAATAACCGGAAAACCAAATCCAACAATAATTTGGTAAATTATTCATCTGACTGCTCACGTGATGAGAATATTTTCTCATTAATTCATTCTCCTTCTCCACCAAGATCTCCAATTACATCTACTGAAATACCTGAAACGATAACAACCATTTGTTTTCTATGCACTGAAATCACAGATGAAGATTTAATTGATTGTCCAGTATGTCTTGTCAAAGGTAAAAATACTTATGGTAATCAAACAACAACATTTGAAAAAAATTAAAAAAAATTTTAATTAAAAGTAGAAGAGTAAAAATAACTGTTTTTCAAAGAAAAAGTTAATTTTCTGAAAATAGTTTTTGTTTATACATTTAATGTTTGAGCCATGTTCAGGTGCATACTATGAAAAGTAGGTAATCACTGTTTTTCTCTTTTTTGTTGGATATAATATCTTAGAGCTTCCATTATGTTGTAGCATTTATCATTAACTTTCCCATTTTATTTTGTATTTACTATTTTATATAATATTAATAATTAATAATTTGATTTGCTTTGTTACTTACCTAATTTGACTTTTAATAACAAGTAGTCAATGTAACAAAAGAGTACTGGAGTCTGGAAACAAAGCTGATAAAATAATAACCTACTGCCCTTAACAATTAGAATATGTATTAACTATGTTCTATAGCTATTAAGTTCCAATTGTCCGAAGTTTAAGGACTTATCTCCTACTCATTTTACTATACTCTCTGTACATATTTTTCTGTTTGACTGTTGATTAAAATAAATAAAAAACAATTTATAATAATAGTTCATGTGTATTTCACAGTTCATAAAGACTGTTTAATAATTGATGAGCCCATGTGGAAATTCAAACTTGATTTGTGTTCCTGGTTTTGTGAATCTTGCCGAGAATCGCACTGTAGTCAATGTCTTAAGAATGACACGGAGATGGTTAGTTGAATAATTATAATATTTTATTAAGTGGTAAATTACATTTTTTATTTTTAGGAATTGTTGAGTTGTGTAACTTGTAAAGTTGGCTTACATTCTGATTGTTATGACTCGTGTAATATTAAACCTTTACAAAAGATAAAAGATCTTGACATATTTGTATGCATTCCTTGTTTGACTTTGGCCACTCAAAAATTACCTGAAGAAGAAGAAGAAGAAGGTTGGAAGGAAATAGAAAATAAAGAAGAAAGTATAGAAGACGAAATAGAAATAGTAAAGAGTGAAAGTGAACAAGAAGATGAAGAAAATGAAAATGAAGAAATCGAAAATGAAGTTATCGAAAATGATGTAATGGAGGAAGAAAGTGAAGAAGATATTGGTAATTTTTTTATTTTATCTATTTTTTATTGTTTTATTGCTGTTAATAATTTTAACTAAATATTTATTCAGATTATGTTTATGCATCTTCATTAGACGAAATTAATACATATGATGATAATGGCAGTTATAAATCAGATAAAACTGATGATTCATCTTTAGAGTACGACAAAGATTTTACTGGAGTTTTAAATAAAAACATTCCAGATGTAACTAGATGGAATAAATACCAAGTTTATGAATACTTAGCAAGTCGTTTACCTAAAGAAGTACTTGTTAAAATAATCAAAAATGTAAGATATTATATTTAGTTCAAGAAATATTATTTTGATGTAGACAATCAGGGACATATTCAGCTTTTTTTTTCTGTATGACCAGAACAATAGTTTCCAAGTTGAGTTTGGTGTTTACGCTACTTAATGTAGTATATACACAGCTACTTTATATAATATGCATTTTACATACCATAAAATCATGAGTGAATATCTGTATTCTATTACTATTATCTTATATTGTAATAAAGTCTATTTCATAATTTTAGGAAATTGATGGTCGTGCTTTACAGCTACTTCGACGATCAGATATCACTTTACATATGGGCTTAAAACTTGGATATGCTTTGAAATTATACAAACAAGTTCGAATTTTACAAACACAAAGTACATACCATCATTCGTATTGGAATTAATTATTTTACAGATTAACAAATAAATTTAAGTGTGTGTTCATGCATTTATTTTAGAAAATTAGTTTTTTATTTAAAGTAGAATATTTACAATTTGTAACATACATACAATGAAAAAATTGATTATAAGAAAAAAAATGATTATTTAATTTAAATAATACATTTTATTAAATGCTGACTACATATAACAATAATGGAAATGAAATATATGACAACATATAATGATCAGATTCTTGCGATGAAGTTTATAGATAAGTTTGGTCAAATTCAGTGTTTTTCAGTATAATATGGTACATTTATTCTTCTTGGCTCCTCTAAATTTATTAATTTGATAATTTTATGTGATGCCTAAGAAAAATGTGCAGGTGCCTTGAATTAGTAAGAAATTATTTTTATATATTTATGTATTCACTCATTTTATTATTTTCATAACTGCAGGCTTTTCAAAGTTCCATACTAATATAAATTAAATAATCCCTTTTATGAAGAATTTGTTTAAATTAATAAAATAATTATCAGCATATTACCATGTATTAACAAAGTCTTGATAAGTATACCAAGATAATATTAATGTAACAGAAATTACATTTTCATTTTATGAACTTAATTTTTATATTTCTTGCTTGAACTGGAGGTCTATTTTGCACACTGTACGAAACTACTAATTATTTCTGCTCATACTCAAAATATAGTTATTAATAACATAAGGTTTCCTTATATTAAAGTCACTCAAACTGAGTACACTAAAAATAACCTCTATATTGATACATTTAATTATAATGTTACAAAATTATTTATGAAATTATATGATATATAGTTTTTTTGTAACTCATTCATAGATGCCCATCAAATTTGCAAATGTAGCAACAAAATGGGTACAAATCTGAAGTCTTACCGAAAATTTCTTGGTCAGCTGTTTTAAAAACCAGCTGAGGTTAATATTTTAACGCTATTGCAGCGCATGAATATTGAGTTTTGACTAATGACTATGGAAACTAGAAAAATTAGAAAGTAAAAACTCGTCTACGCCTAAATAATGTTCCCGTCTGACAGGTTATCGATATCCATTTTATGGAGTATGAACATTGACATGACCATTGTTGAACCACAGAATTGTCAGAATAATTAACTAATAACTATTAAACAGTTTCCAATTCTTGAAATTTTACAGCAAAACTAAAGTCATCGATTTAATCGACCCGGTCTGTGACTAATTTTAGTGACTTAAAAATGAAAATTATTATTCTTGAACTAAATCGATTAGATTATTTTATTTGTTTTTCACTGAACGTTATCAACGAATATCGATAACTTTATTTTGTTCATAGCACGGTCAATATTTATCAATGTGTCGTAGATATGACGGACAAAGGATATAATATTTTATAATATGGTGAATGGTGATATATCGATAGATGTATACATTCTAGGTATACATTTTATTTTACATATTTTATAGCCAAATTCGCCATATGCATATTATCCCATATGATTATGGTTCAAATTTTCATCGCCTTTTTCCCAGTTGACAAATGAGAAGTAGTCATACATTCATAGCCCATAGGTACCTTATTTCAAGAATACCAAATATTTATAAGTGATAAAATTTGATTTAATAATTATAATTTATAATCAAAGTTATAGGTATTTGCATCGAGATATTATTCTTGGGATGTATTCTGTGGTCATAATTCCATGTATTGGGTACTTATTATTATTGATGCACTGATAATACGAAAAACGCGTAGGACTTCCCCCCGTGATAACGTATAATATTGATTTGGCGGAGACTTGAGTAATGAGTTGTTATCGTCGTCGTCGTTGTTGTTGTGACGGTGGGTGTCGGGTGATGAATAGTGAACTTCCTGCCCTGTTGAACGGGCTATCGCTCGAGTCTCGTGCCACACAGCAATATTTTTCGATTAGATTGATAAACAATTTACTGTATCGTGTCGTGGACTCGTGGTGCCGTACTGCCGTCTGATGGCAACAGTTCGGTTACGCAGATCGTTTTGTTTGAGTTGTTAACTTTTTTTTTCTCTCTCTCTTTGTCTACCGCGCACACGAGTAGGACGAATGATTGTGTGCGATAGTAATTGTAGGAGGAGTAGGTAGGTGGTGGCACTACGAATAATAATAATAACAACAATAATCGGAAGAGGTGATCAAGAATAATAATTTATCCTCTGGTGTGTCGTTCAAAATTCAAATCGCGTCTCTGTTACGATAGTATCGTTTTTGCGTGTCAAACTCAAACGCAGATAGACGAAGGAGATATATAAAAAAAAAATGTGAACTTTGCGCTGTCGTCGACGTCTACTGCTGTTGTACACGTCTAATCGCGAAACGTTCTATATTTGCGATCTTCAGACATGATCGAAGTACCGTGTCCGTGTGTGTGACGACTATGGTGTTGAATGTTTTTTACACGGGTCAGTAATGTACACAGTGTTTTTGATTTTCGTCCGGTCTGCTGCAATGACTGATGGATATTGATCGATCCGTTAATGGGTGGTTCGAAAGGATAAGCTTGATTCAGAGGAAAGCTGATCACTACAAGCTTCGTCAAGATATTCTTTCGTGAGTTATCTTGATATTTTTCTACCACCAATCTATGTTTCATATGCTCATTAATTTTATGTCACAGATCATTGTCGGACAGTAAAGATTCCTTTGACTTTTACATCAAATCAAAGGGAATCTCAATCAGAGCACATACTTGCATATTACGCTGTCGTTGCCCACGATTATATTATGAAGTTATTAAGAAAGTTGATATTGGTTGTTTGCCGTTATATTTATTAGAACAAATTTCAGATTTTATTAAGTAAGTGGATTTATCGTAAATTAATTTTGTTATAATTTCTTGACTATTGTTCCATTTAAGTAATTTTCTGTAATACTTAATATATTTAATAGGTAGACCTGTTATGTAAATTTTGGATATATATTTGAGTATCCATTCTATAGTGTACATTTATCATAATGTAGGTGATAGAAAAATAGTTATGTTATCATTTATTATGTGCAAGTTGTCATGGTGACTTAAGATAAACTTAACTTTCACTTGGCTCATCTTCACTGAAGCACATAGAGACAGTTCTCATTAAAAGGAATTAATTTCCACCTGTTGATTTTTTGTTATTTTATTCTATTAATTTGAAACTTATGTGTTTCATTTTATCATCACTCTCTCTTGATTTTATGCTCTAGAAGTTTGTAATGAGAATATTGATTTTTCACTAAAATATGTTTGAGTAAGTTACATTATTGAATACTGATTTCTATTTTGGTATAATTATTATTAATAGTTATGCTTATTGATCATTACTTATTTTGCTTTTATCTAATATTATAAAATTTGAATTTTTAATTTTATTATCAATTCAAAACAATTTTGTAGATATATATAAAATTGTATATGTATATTTTTTGGTATAGTTTTATTTTGTTTAATAGTTTTTTTCAAAATACATTAAATATCTTCATGATATACTTACTAATTTAAAAAAAATGTTATAAATAAATGTTCAGTTAAAAGTTTTAAGTCCAGGTAGACTATTATGGATCAATGAGTCATTTGTTATTGTGTAGGTGGAATAAAGGTGTAGTCACAGACTATATGAAAATACTAAATACTGTTTGTGATGACTGATTACACACCTCATTGATTATTAACATGATCAATAAGCATTTTAGTATTTTACTAATATAATCTTTCTCCATTATATTTGAAGTATAAATTATAATTTGTCTAATCAAAATTATGACAGGTAATCTTTCAGTTTAAACTTTTAAAGGCTAAATGATTTTTTTTTATGTCTGGTCTATAAGCTTTAGGTAATGAAAATTTGCCATCATTAATTAAGAGAAGAAATACATTAAATTTGTATTTGTTTCTACATAAAAATTAGATGTTATTTATTAGTAAATTATACTAAACATGCATAATTTAAGTTGAATAAAAGAAAAAATTGATCTATCTTAATACTATTTATAGCAGGGGTCGCCAACCAGCCAATCTTTCTAGGCATATAGGTCGATTGTTATAAAAATGCATTTAACCATTATTGGTCAATCACGTAATAAATAATCGGATAATGTGTATATTATTGTGAATATGAAGAAACAATAAATTATTATTCTTTAACACTTAGACCTTTTTTTTTTTTTGCTCATTAAACAAATCTCTCCCTGAAGACCTAAATTATCCTGGATGTGTCAATCACCAGGACTTAAAATTTCAAATGTAGCTCACTTGTTTGAAAAGTTTGGCAACCCCTGATCTATAGTATTTAGATTTTTGATAAACATTATTAGTATTTATTACCTATTCTGGTTTTTAATTTAGACACGGTTTAAATATTAAGTGTTTTTTAAAGACATTTCGCAAACTTAAAAACTAATAGTATATATATATACTAACATATTGTTGATTTATAATAAAATATTTCAGCATTCTACATGTAATCAAGAATTATTCAAGTGGCACAGTCTTAAAAGGGTGCAAGTGATATTTATATAGTTCATAAAAAGATATTTTAATTATCTAGGTAAGATAAAGGCTGTATAAATATCACTTTGGCGAATAACATCGCATGTACCCCTATGCATGGGTTTACTTTTAAATTTAAATTGTTTACATTCAATTTAAATCAATTAAATTCCAATATTTCTCATATTTATCTAATTATTTACACTTAAATAATACCTTATTATAAGACCTATAGACCTTTTAAAGCATTCTAAATTCTCTTCTGACTAATTTCTTATCTTGTAATATTACTAACTGAGAAATTAATGAATTAATAAATATTTCAAATTTTAATTATAACCTATTATGAATTTGACAATAGCTTATGGATTTTGATCATAAGTAAAATTTAATCCAATACAGTTCTAATATGATATTACTAAAAATGGTTTGGTAATCAGGCAATTTAATTTATTATTATTTAAGTGCTATTTTCCTGAAGCTTTTATAATTATAATTAAAGCATCTAAAAACCTAAAGTATGGCTGTTTTAAAACAAACAAATATACATTTATGTAATATATAATATGTATGGACAAAATTAGTTTTCATAATTCTACTTCTAGAAGTAATAGTTACTTATGGTTAAGGATAATAAAAAATACATTTTACTATATAATTTGCTTTTAATAATTTTTGTAACTATAGGTTTAAAATATTAAACATCAAGTACTTACTTAATTATAAAATATTTATTTTATAGGTGCGTGTATTCTGAGAATGATATTACTGCACATGAAAAAAAACTGATTAAATCAATTAATATTGATAGTTCAAAAAAGAAGAAAATCCTGCCAATTGATTTATGTAAACCTAAACGGATTTCCTGTGATATCAATCCATTATATTATTCATTAGGTCATTATGAAGATTTTTCTTCAAGTGAATTTAGTGATTTTGAACAATGTACAAATGATGATACTGAATCAGTTATTTTAAATCAAGTGATAAATGATAATCCTCTATTGAACAGCATGGATATTAATTCAAATAATTCATTGGAATCTCATCTAGTTAAATCTGAAACTAATAGTGCTTGTGATGACCCAAATGTTGTAACAACTAGAGAAAGTTATGTAGATGAAAAATGTACAGTGAACATTGGTGAATCAGAACCTGGCAATTATAAAGTTCAATTAGTAAAAAATCAACTTTGTGATTTAAAATCTGATTTGATTCAACAACCAAATATTTCTGAAGATCCAAAGAGTTTTTTAAACCTAGAACTTACTACTGAATTCAAAAATCCATTAGATTTATCATCTAATGTTCAAAATCATAAAATAAATTCATTAGTTATTGAAAATGTTAAGAACAACTCTAAAGACTGTAAACCTAATATCTCAAATGTTGATAGTTTGTTAAATAAGAATCCAAGTAAGGATAATATTTTATTCAACAATGGTAAAAGTACCTTAATGATTCACGAAACCGATGATGATTTGGATGTTGTATCACCACATAATTTTGAAACTTTTACTGTAATAAACAAAAGTAAAGAAACTGGAGAAATTTTTTGTGAATACAATAATATTGAAGATAGTACTAATAAAAAAGAACAGGATTCATTGAAAGATGAATCAATTGACTTTCAAACATTTACTGTAATAAACAAAAATATAATAGCTGATGATAATGAATCTCATAATGACATAATTTTATGTAGTGATGTATTTGAACCTGAAACTTCAAATGATTATAAAACATTTACTGTTGTTAATGGAATTAGTATATCTCCTTTTCGTGATCAATCATGTAGTTCACTTAATTCAATATTACCGAACAGTCAAATATTTAATAATAATAATAGTATAGAATTAGATGCAATATCATCAATGCATTCTTTATCTGATTTTAATACAATAACATTGTTACCATCATCAAATCGAAATATATCTAACAAAAAAGACAAAAATGAAGTAAAAGAAGATTTATTAATAATTCCAAATAATGATGAAGACCAGTGTAATTTATCTAAATTTGATATTGTTTCTGCAATGAAAGAAAAATCTTTACATAGTGAGTCATATAATCCAATTGATCTTAAAAGTGAAGAAGCTATTAAAAGACAGGTTTTCAATTCAAATAATTTTGAAGATTGTGTAACATCAAAGGATAATACTGTGTATTCTAACACAATACAAAATAATGATACTAGAGTATCTAGTAAATTATACTCGGCTAATGATAATACCAAATTATATTTTACTTCTGAAGATAGTAATAGTCAAAGTAGTAGTAATTTAAATTATCAGCATTTAGAAAAGCTCAAAAGTTCTGGTGAATCTGATAGTACACTTAGTTTACATCTTGAAATTTTGGAGAACAATAAAGGAATGAATTCTCCAGATTCATTAAATGAAGATGAAGTTTTTGGTTTGGAAGAAAAGCCTGTCGTTTCTAATAAGCTAGAGTTTGTTCCTTTAGAAGCAACTTCATTAAAAGATACTAGAAGTCCACGTTTGTCTAGAAAATACATGGAATGTTCTCCTGTGATATCAGCCAACGCATATATTCCTGATGTAGAAAAATCAGCTACTGTAGAAGAGAATAGTGAACGAAAAAATTCTAGCTCATTTTTTATTGATTTCAATGAAGGTATCAAACCCAAAAACAAACCAAAACGTTTTGAAAATCTCACAAAATCCTTAGATTCCAGTACAATCACTACTAGTAAAGAAAAAATATTCTCAATGTTTATTGATTTTAATGAAGATTCAGAATCAAGTGAATCATCATCTAAAGGTACCAAGCATCGTAAACCACAAACACTTGCTGATCGATTTGTCCGGATGCACAGTGAAGAAGCTAATATTACTAAAAGTAATGACAATGAAGATACTGTGACTCCTCCCCCAAGTCGAATGACATCAACCGTAGAAAACTCTTCTGTTGATATTTCTGAGTCATATAAAAAACAAAGTGTCTTTATGTTTATTGAAAATGATTCACCTACACCAGTCAAAAGAAGATCATTGCCTCAGAGCTCAAGACTAAAGTCTCAAAGAAATTCTTGGAATGTTGATAGTACAGTTGTCCATAAAACCCATCATAGAACTCATAGTGTAAATTTATCTGAAGAAAGCCACTTAGATGCTAGGATGACTCAAAGTCATATAGAAACTGGGTCAAAAGAATGTAAACCTCCAGATTCATTTGATATTGTAGAATGTAATGTTACAATTGCAGTAAATGGAGCTAAAGACAGTGGAATTGGTTTAGTTGACTCTTTTGTTCGACTGTCTGATATGGATAAAGCTCCTTCTCAAGAAATTACCAGTAGTTTAAATAAAAGTGAATCAAAATCTGAATCTTTGAAACGAGATTTAAAAAATACTGAGTTAGGTAGATGTTTAAAACGAATGTTCCCCTATTTAAAAAGTATTGAAGTAGATCGAATATTGCTTTCTAAACCACCTCATTCTCTCAACAGTAAAGAAGAAATTAAAACAGGTCTTGGAAAAGATTTACTGCGTATGTTTTTAGAAGAAATTGGTGCTGATACAACTATTGATGTTAATGGGAGACGTATTAAAGCTCATAAATGTGTTTTAACTTCAAGATGCCAATATTTTGCTGCCATGTTCAGTGGTGGATGGGTACAAAGTGCTGGAAATGTATTATATTTAAAAGGGTGAATGACATAATATTTATACTGCATAACTTATTTTACTTAATAACCTATTTATGTATTTTTAATGTTTAGGTTCTCTTATAAGACTGTTCATCTAACATTACGATACATTTACAGTGGTGAATGTAATTTCTCAGAGATAAATAATGTTGCTGAATTATCAAAATTAGCTGATATGCTTTGTCTGGAAGGTTTAAAAGATAATATAATGTTATATTTAGCTGCAGAATATTGTCATTTTTTTAAAGAGGTTAATATTTTATTATTTTTACATTATGTACCTACATTTTTATTTGTATTAAATATATTTAGGTTTGCGAACGTTGTACTGCTGGTATTCTTGAGTGCTTGACATTAAGTATTGCCTATGGACTTGATGATCTTTATTTATCATGTATAGTTTGGATTAACGATAACTTTTCAGTTGTCTGGCCTACAAACCATTTTGTATCATTGCCACAAGATTTAAAAGTCAAATGTTTCAAACATAAAGTTGCACATATTGATGTAATTTATTTAATAATCTATTATACAGTCAACAAAAATAGTAAACTCATGATTGAATATATTTTATAATTGAGTACCACACATTTTAAGTTTAACAAAATGGATATTTTTGTTGACTAATATAATTATATAACTATATTTATAATAGCATTTTAATTTTAACTGAAATTTACAGGATCTGAATGATGTATTAATTGTGACAGAAGGCTGTGAAAAGATAAAAAAAAATTTACCAAACGATGAATGGGCCAAAGAATTGGTAGATTTAACTACAGACCTCTCAAACAATGTAATAAAGTATTTGGCTAAACATTTTTACTCGACCATTACTTCAAAATAGTAAGTTATCTATTTGATTATACGAGTAAAATACAATAGTAGAGTAAATATAATAATAAATTTATATTGTTTAATAGTTTCAAGCAAATACTCGAAAATGAAAATATATTTGCTGACAGCTTTGCTACACATTTATTGGCATCTTGTAATTGTGCGAATAGAAATCAAATACGACAAGCCTATGATCACTTGAATAAATCATCATCAAATAATTTTTGGGTAAAATAACATTTTAAAATTATTTAGGCAGTTGAAATGTAAATTTGAAAAATATGTAGATAATTTATTTTATATTTGTGTTAATCATAAGAATATGTCCTCTAAAAGTAGAGGTTATTCATGCTTTAACATTTAAATGATCATGACATAAATATAATTCAGTTGTATTATTTTTATTAGTGCTAGGGAAATAATATTGGTCATTTCTCTTGAAATTACTATGAATTTACTTAAGTTAATTTTATCAGAGTTTCATTGTTTTTAAATTGTATACATTGTTTCATTTCAAGATTTAAAAAGCTTAAATTATATTAGAGCTGGACAAAACAAATAATTTTGTATAGAATTGAAAAAAAAAAAAGATTAAATGGGTGACTGAATCAGAATACAATTTACACTCTGCCTATAGTTAAAACTACATAGTAGTATAATTTTTACAGTTATGTTTATAATTTCACCCAAAACTTATTTATCATTGGAAAAAATTGTAAAACAAAGAAATAATATTTGTAACAAATATGTATAACCTATAGGTTACCTGTACACAATGTAGGTGATTATCAAACTAGTATTTACATTTCTTCTAATATTTATAAACTAGTCTCTCTTATATTAACATAATATTTATTTATACATTTTATTTTACAAAATCAATGGTTATACTTTCACTATCCACTGTATTCTATATTTCTAAAGACGTACTGTGATAATCTTGAAAAGTTTTTCTTGGATTTTGTTTTTAACATTTATTTACCTATGATATTACAATATTACTATAATATGAACCAACACTAAAAAGAAGGTTATGTAAAATATATGAAAATCTATAGAAGTTAAGTGTGTCAATTAACATTTTCTGTTTATGGATAGTCATATGGATATTGGTTTACATCAATGGTGGGCTTAAAGTTAATATTTTTATATTGTTATTTTTAAATCATTTATTTTACATATGTTCTTATTTATTATTTAAAATATATATTATTTTATTATTTATTATTCATTTGTAGCACGCACAAGGAAAAATTTTAGTAAATGCCATAATGGAGTTGATTATCAAAGGTCTAGCATCTGACTTCAGAAATGGCCGAGAAAGGCAAGCAATGGGTAGTCTTCCAAATGATTACCGTATGTCTGAAGCCCTTGCTAAAAGAATTTCTATTGAGTTGGGTGTATCTAGATTGGAATTAGCTGCAAATGGAACTTTGATAACATCTAGCCCTGTTAAAAAAATATCAACAAGCACTAGAACATTAAATAAAATTATTGAAAATAAAGTTAAACCAAAATCTTCTGAAGTTCAAAATGTCTCAATAACCAAAGCTAAAATTCCTGGAAAATTTTCTGAGGTACTAAATTAATTTAATCTTACATGTATAGCTTATACTATTAATTTTTAATTTTAATATGCAAATAAAAACAAATGTATTTAGGTTAAATCAAGATACATGGAACCAAAACCACAGATCACTACACCTATACCTCAAAAAATGTTGACGATTCATAAAGATCTGCCTCGCGGCCGTCGAAATATGTCATCTTCGTCATCACTGACATCATCTCCTAATATTCGTAGTACTGTATCCAATTCAAGATTGTCAACTAATCGAGTAGAAACTGGATTGAGAACCAAAACATCTTCTGAATTGTCTTTGTCTACTCCTAAACTAAAAACAAGAACTATTTTACCTAAAACTGATCCTTTACCATCTCATACACGTACTTCATCAATTGCACCCAAAATCACTCCTAAAAATACTAGAAAACCTTTACAGAATAGTTTAAATGCTAAAAAATTACCTAACGATAAAATAATAAATGGTGCAAAAAAACAAACTATTACTCCAAAAACCAAATTGTTACCAAATGGGCATCCCACAATAGGATCTAGATCAGGAACATTTTGTAAAGATGAACCTACCGTTATACATAGCAAAGATATTACAAGTTAATCAAGTTTTAATGGGTTACCTATTAATTATTATATAAAACTGGTGATACACTTTTTTTTTTAAGTTTATGAATGTTTTTTGTTAATTACAATACTATCAATATCAAATAAATTATCTAATTATATATGAATTTAGCTACTCATTATGGATGAAAAAAGTTATTATATTTAATCATTCAAAATAAAACTACAATTTATTGTTCCCATTTTTTTTTTTTTTTTACCAAAATCATATTTTTTGTTTTTGTTTTATTATTATTTAATAGTTTAAAATGTACACTTGATTATTTGTCCTCTATTCACAATCTTTTATGATATTTCATCAAATTTATTATTGTTTTGGTGAAATTTGGTTAGGATTAAATATTAATAAATTCCTTCTGTAAATAATACAAAATTGATTTTGGAGACTAATCAGTAATTACTATGTAATAATATTATTAAATTGTCAAATTGTTTTTTCCAAACTGAAGCATCAATAAGTATGCTTACTAAGTAACTATAGTAATTTATTAATTATAAACATCTATATAATAAAATAATTTGATCGTTGATTTGATTTAAATTTAAAAATATTAAATATTGTTAGTATTATGTATACATTTTTTTTAAAAGTATATTTTTCAATTTTTTAATTTTGTGAATTAAATCCTAATGCATGTATTTTATGTTTTTAGCCGGATTAAATTGCAATATTATATAGTACATTAATTTTATAATATTAACTAGTCATTGTGCCATTTATGATTTAAATTCTGAAATATTTCATTGAATGTGTACTATATTTATTATTTATTTTTATATTTTATAGTTATTAATTAAGTACAGTACTATGGACATATACTGGTTTACATTAATACTATTTTTTATGTAAATGTTTTATGTTAAGTAGAACTTATCTTGCGCTTTATCCGTCCAAATTCCAAAGATTTAAATTATTGTTATTTTATCTTAATTAGCAGCTATTTTTATGAGGTTTATTTGAAATATTATTTATTATTTGTGCAATTTAATTAATAAAGAATTGTTTTTCTTTTTATTTTATAAATTTTATCATTGTGACTCTACAGAATTTTGTTAAACCAATTACAGTGTTTGATACTAACTTTGTATCAAAATAAAATTGATTTTAATGCTATTTACCCTCAGTTTTTGTTTAAGTTATAATATGGTTTCTTTATTAATTTATTTTTACTTAATTCAGCAATTTTAAAATGTATTATTATTATTGTAAAAATGATTACTTACTTACATTTTCATTTTTCATGGCAAATTGTATCTGGTTGATCAAATGTCTATAGATATTGTGATAATAGTCTAATAAACCATTTTTTAAGCTCTCTATTTTGTTTAATCATATTATATAATTATGTTTTTAAGTGATATTGAAGTTTTTTAATGTTACTGCAAGCATTTACAATTACCTATTATTGTTACCTATTGTACAGGTCAAACTATTTTTAAATGTCTGGTATTTGCTTTATATGATTTATGTTAAGCAGCTAAGCTCAATAAATTAAATAGTAAAAATAAAATAAAATAATATTTATATGTATATTTTATTTCATTGACCAATATTAAATAACTATGTCCTAATGTACTTGAACTATTATTTCTAGATTCAGAGTTTATAAGTGTTACTGCTGGGTAGCTACACTCTTCTTGCCTTCATAGTTCATGCCAATTATATTATATATATATATATATATATATATATATATATATATATTTGTATATAAGTCTACTGTCTAATATAAAAAATCTCATATCCCAGAGTTAGTTATGAAATTCCTCCAAAATGGCTTGACTGATTTTCATGAAAATTGTTTTATGTATATTTGGTAGGTCTGAAAATAAATCTTGAAAGTATCCTTCATCCTCCTACCAGCAATCCACCATATTTTAATCACGATTTCAGTATTTTGTAGGAAGTCCAGCAGTTATGAGTAATACTGTACCACATACCTATAAATAACGGATATAGTAACCAATAGTAATGAAAATAATAATTTGTCACTTATTTATTATATATCTGTATATGTAAAAATGATCTCTATTTTCCTTGCTCACGGCATCACGCGCGTGAACGGCTGGACAGATTTCGCTGAACCTTTTTTTTTTTTGTTGCGTTTGTAATTGTCAGGACAAGGTTCTTATGAAAGAAAAAATGAAGAAAAGTTGAACGGATACTTTTAATTCAAGCTTTAAAGGATGGCTGATATATTATTTTGGTCGTCATTGTGACTCGAAACTTTTACCGGATACTGTATACAGGGACGGGCTAGATACTCGAAAAAAAGTAACTATAATATACATAGATTTTCACCCGAAAATATAAGATGCATTTAATATTTCTTAATAAGATACAATAAAACGAAGGTACATTAAATACACCATTATCTCATAATATGCGTTTGTTTTTAGTGATAAATTTTTTTTGTTATAAATTGTTCTGCATATTATAAAAAGCCAAATTAATGTTTACTACTTTAAAACTTGTTTTACTAACATTATATGTGCTTATTTCAGTCAATTATGTAAATTACATAAGATTACTTTAAAATTGTAAAACTTTTATCGTTTCTTGGAAAAAAATGTATTTTCATTAATTGTATCTTGTATTTTTGAACAAACAAAATACATAAGTTACCGCAAATACACTACTACAAAAAATTATCTATACCTATTGGAATATTGGATATCCATCATCATAAAATAAACATAAAAATATTACTTTGGTTACCAGTAATGAAAAAAATTATATCAAAGTAACATGGCTAGGCTATAAAAAATATAAGGTAGTATTCCATTAAAAACTATGCTCCAATCAAGACAGTTCCATTTAAAGCCGGGTAATTAAGCTTAAAAAAATAAAAATGGAAAAAATATCCCTAGCCAGTTCCGCTCAAGCTATAGGTATGACATTTGGTCGGTAGTATCGTTTTATGTTGTAGATACTCACAAAGAAACGACAAGTCATAAGAACTTGAAAATATTAGTTATATGCATACCAAGGTAAAGTTGTCAAGAGAACCTTTGAGTTGATCATCAAACTTCTAATAATTACAATACCTACCACTCCTTCAGTCTTTTCTTCAAAAAATTAGACACAACATTAAAGTAGTATGCAATATATGTATAATGATTAATGAATATCTAGTAGATCATTAAAACATAACTATTTAAAAAAATAAATACCCATCATTTTTTTGTTTTAAATTCCAACATTAAGAACAAGTAGAATTGACCCAGTCTGTAATTTAGATTTAATCATATCTAGTTTGTATAACTTGTAAGTGCACTCTTTTATGCATTTCCTGTACAGTAACAGTGGGAAAATAATAGTCGTTATAAGCTCATATCATGGTCACTAATATAGTAGAAAAAAATAAAACACTTATTTTTTAATAGACTCGAAGCACAATGTAATGTATTCCTATTGTTATAAATATCATCATATACAGGAACAGTCAAGTAGATAACAATTAACAGATATTGTTTTTAACAATTGTCCTTCTAATTCAGATAGAAAATTACAATAAGTAGAGATAATGTAACTTTATGACTTACAGTAATAAGAAAACTATCCATGGCTACAATTTGCATTGCCGCCAAACCAGTTTTAGTTAGTTTATGTCCAAAATAGGAATAGTATTCATTCAGTTATAATTGTGTAAATAATAAAAGTTTTACTATTCATTCACAGTTGTATTTTATTTTCTATGAATAGTAAACAAGTAAACACGCTTGGTTACCTTAACCTCATACATTTTTATAAAAACCATGGAAGTGCACATATTTATAAGGGTCAAAATATGTCTTTTATTTTTATTTATCACTTTTTTTTTCATTATACTTAATATGTATATACTTTTATAAGTATTTAACAATTTAAATTATATATAATATTGAGAATAAAAATATATTTAAAATTAATTATATTTTTTTAAAATAAAATTAACTATCAAAGAAATTAAATAATACTCTTAATAAAATGATATGGAATATAATACCTAACAAAAATTTAATAGTTATAGACAATAATAAAAAATAACATCAACTAATAAGGTTATTATCATTTGTTATTTCTAGAAATTGAGCACAAATATCTCTCCAACATTCACCTTTTTGATTGAACACAAACTTATAGTAATTTCCATCAGCACAAATCACTGAAAAAGTTTAAAATACAATTTAAATGATTTAAATGTTTTAATTGCAAATAACTGTAAAATTATAGCTATTACCTATAATACAATTATTTTCTGATCCAAATGCACAAACACACTGTGGCCCATTAGGTACTTGGAATTTACAAAAGCTCCAACTGGAACTAAAATATTTTGGTAGGAAATTTGATGCTAAACTAGATTGCTTATTTAAACTTTGGTCTTCTAATGCAAATATATGAATGGTCCCATGATCGCTAGCCACACACATCATGGTTGAATCCGCATTGAAATTAATACTTAAACAAAATAAATAAGTAATTAAACGCATTTTTTTTTTTTTTTTATGCCAAGTAATATAGAATATTGTCACTAACCAATAAATTTGAGCTGTGTTGGTACCCCTTCGAAATTCATACAACATATTTCCAGACTTAGTGTCAAACACTCTTATTAAAGTTCCCTAAAATGATTTAAATGTATAATTAGGCCATAAAAAATCAATTTTTATTGGTGTTCAATGTTCAATAGTTATCTTAAAAAGTAAGTAATTGTTTTTAAATGAAAATTACTCTTTCAGATGCAGTAGCTAGTCTTGTACCCTGTAAATTAAGAGCTATACACCCTAAAAGTGTTTCATGAGCAGCTATGTCCAGAGGTGGTTTATCTGTGTCTGCTAGATCTACAAGTTGAACATGCCCCATTTTTCGACCAGGAAATGCTAATAAAGAATTGTTGCTATTGGGACACAGCATACACAAACCTGAAAAAAGGCATATTTTAGAAGCATTTTGCAATATACGAATAGTTTAATAAGATATTTATACCTTTTGGATTTGCATGAGTTTCAAACACATGTAACTGCTGTGGAGTCTGCGTAAATGTGTACACTTTGATGACACCTTCAAGCACAACAACTATTCGATCTCTTCTTAGCCGTACGCATAGTACGTGTGTGTTGAATTCCAATGTAATAACAGAATCTTTTTTCAGATCATCCCAGATAACAACTGCGGGCAAAATAACCTCACATATGAAAACGTTGATTGGTATATTTTTTGTGCAACTGAGGTTGTACCTCTGTTTGTAGGATATTTTGGTGTAGTGCCTCCACCAACCATTGCTAAATAGTTACACCTAAATAACATTTCTACAAAGGCAAGACCACCATCAGGAAAGTCTTGACGTACTTTTTCTTTTAATGGATCACAGTTATAAACTCTAAAGCCTTTATCCATTCCACAAGCAAAACATCCTGAAAATAAAATTACACTTAATTAGTAATAAATTAATTGATATATAAGCATTTGATAATAAATAAAAAAATAAATAAATACAACAGCGACATGTAGTAACCAAAACAACTACGTACGAACACCACTAAAATACTGAAATAAAAATGAACATGTTATTTATTTAAAATAACAAAGTAGCATAATATTTATACAATAAATATATTTTAAGCCTTAAAAAATGTATTATATTTATATAGTTTCTATACACATATGTTATAGTTGAATAGCTACATCATGATGTACGTTTTTTTATACTATTGGAAATTTATTTAAAGTATTTAAAACATAAGCAAGTCAACTTTCTTGTAAAAGAAAAAAAAAACTAAAACTGAAATTAAAACTGCTATTATGCAATTTATCATATGTATAGCTTTAAAATAATAATAAGTAGTAATTAAAGAACTAATATGATATACATTCTAATGAGTAATGACTATAATATTTAATCAGTTATAATATGGCACTGGTGTGTGAAAGTTATAACATTTAAACATATTAATTATTTACAAGTATCAATTTATTTTTAATATCATTTATAGTGTTGGTAAATCAAAAAAAAAATATATTTTTACAAGTACATTAACATATAAATTTAATTAAATATAGAATTTACAAAAAAGATAAGGAAAAATTATGTAGTCATAACACCTAATTTTATACATTTAATAAAAACGTTTGATTAATAAATATAAATATTCTTCATAAAGTCTGTAAATCTCAGATGTATACATCACAATCTGTATATTTGTATTATTCACAAGTAAGTATACTTTCCTAATTCAATGCCTCTTTTAATATATCCACAGAAATAATTGATCCGTGTAACATTAACTGGAATAAAAGTAAGTATAATAATTGAATATTTTGTGATTTAGTTAGGAAACTATTTAATATTTTAAGATACAAAACATACAATGAAATCATTTGAATAATTTCAAACAGCGCATTGATAACTATAATGACTCATTTTTATTTTTAACATGTTATTGATTAATACATTTTACATATACATTTATTTTATTTTAATTATATCATGGTCTTACTTATAATTGTAAATTAATTAAAGTTACATTATATATATATATATATATGCAAAATAACCAACAACACATACCTAGGTACTTTTATAAACTTTATTTTATTCCACTTTCATCTAATTTATTAAGAGTAAATCTAACAAAAGTTGATCCTTATAAATAAAGTAAAATTAAATATTTCTTGCCTTGAAAAAACTGAAATAAGACCATTGTGCATTTTTAATAATTAAATTCAGATTAATCAATAAAAGGAAAGATTAATAAACAAAATATTAATTAATATGAAAATTCCAAATTTATCATTATTATTAGTTTTTTTTTTCAATTTTACGATTAAATTGATCTTGATAAACATTGATTTTCTAAAAATCAGTTCATCTGTGAATTTTTTTGGGTTGTTGAGGCTCATAGTATCTCGTAAGTATATGATGCATTAAAAATTTGTCATACATTAGAACTGGGATAGTCATTAATTTATCATAAGTATGTTGGCATCTGACAGCAGTAAACATAACAATATGGTGTTTTATGGATGTAATTATAGAATAAAAGAGACATTTTATCAGGTAGCTAAACCTAATCTCGATTAGGCTTTAAATAGTACAATTAAGATGAGTACTCTACATTGTTGTCAATATGAATTATGCAACTACTATAGATATGCGTTAGGTGCACACGCCAATTTAATACTAAAATATTCTTGCAATTTCTGTCAGAAATTGATAGAAAAGAAAAACAATAAGCGTCTATTACCTTGGTCTTGATTGAAGCCAGCGAACAACAGTCCATTGCCGTGGGGATTGGTCCTACCAACGTTCATCGCACAGTTTTTTGTTCAATAGTCGTCCACATCAGACAGCCCAGGGACGGGGGTTTATTATTACCACCGAAAGCTCGCGGATATCTATAGGCTCACACTACCAACGGTAGAGTTCGAACAAAGCATTTTCGACGAGTAATGATGAGAAAACCGAAAACTAGAGTATGGTCTATAATATACTAGAGATGGAACAGAAACGACGAGCTATTCTACAAGACGTATGTTATACTATGTAGTGGAACGGTACTTAATTTCAGACCAAAATTGGAAGAAATTGATTGATTGAAAATATGACATTGATTTCGAACGTCGAGAAAACTTGTGACATCAAACGACCCGAGAGAAAAGCTTCACATCTCCAATCATTGTTATTGTTCAGATTCTCGGGATCGGAATTTCGGTTCGTTTTTCTAACACGTCGCGTTTATCTCTTAGCCGTTATCAAAGCGATATCATCATCACCACAACAACGGTGCGCCAATTCATGTGTGGTTGGCACCGCTGGAACGTCAGCTGTACGCACCGCCGACAGTCCCGTTCATAAAGGATCACGAAGACACGAAATCCCATCGGCGGGAGATAAGATAATAACAAAATTATTATTATTTTAACATTTTTAACATCTATCTTTTCATCCTATACGTTTTACTATCGATTATAAATATCATTTTTGATTTTACCGTACACTCACATAGCGTTTAGCTTTCCACCCCCGTCCACCGTGGCCCAAGACCGATGACATTATGATGATTATTTTTATTTCGAAACCACCGGCCCCCCGAATAGCCCCATTTGCCGCCAGACCAGCGCAGGCCGGACGCCGCGGCAAGCCGGCAGTCGTGGCCAGCAAGGCGATCCTATCAGTCGTTTGTTAGTGTTGCCGCTCGTCGTCCCCACTCCGACGACGTTCCCGAGGCCGGTCTATAATATAGTTGGTCGCTTCGTTGACCCGTCATTCGTCAGTCCGTCACCGTCACTTCGGCAGTCGTAAATCGTGATCGTGCCCGAGTCCGGCTCTCATTCAGTTGGCGTTTGCGCGAGCGCGAGTGGTGCCGTCCTTGAGTGCTGAGTTTGCGCTCTATTTTCATTTTCGAAATTTTATTGCGCGTTTCCGAAACCAACCAGTGACCCGGGTCGTGGATTTTCGCGCGCCGATTGGTCTCCGACAACGTTTCCCCCGGCACCAGGTATTGTCCACCCGAACACAACGTTAAACAACAAGTAACAACAACAATATACCGGTCACATTGACAGATTTGTTGTACGCCGTTACGATGTCCCGTTGCCCGTCCAAACACCTGCAGCCAACGAGTTATTGACCCAACAACATCAGTTTTAGGTATATGCTGCGCGCCCGTTACGAAATTGAAAATACGGGCTTCCGTCGTAGTGCATATACCCCATTGTCTGCCGGTCGACGACGACGAGAACAACGGACCGAAACAGACCCGCCGTCATTGTCTCTGTTATAACAGTTCGGCGTTGTCCATAGGCGGTGCGTATAGTATAACATAACTGTATTGTGTGTGTGTGTTTGTGTGTTCAGCGTATTGTAATTAATAATTATATTTACCAGCGCATTCGTTGTAATGTTTTTCAATTGACTGCGGGTGACCGTCAATTATCTTGCACGCGTGCCCGCACGGTGCGCGTAAAATATGCGTTGCGACATCACGATAATATGTCATGTCGCTGCGCTAAACAGCAGATGCTAGTGATGTATTGCTAAAAATTACTAACGAATTGTTTTAAAAAAAAAAAAAAAACCTAACCAACTCGACCTTTTATTAGGGCTTCATCTCGTGTCGAAACGTGTTTACTCATGTTTGAAAAAAAAAAGAATACTTTTTTAACGATAATTTTTCAAATACGGCGAAACACCACGAGGGACGTGATCTGGTGCAAGGACGGCAGACCTATATGGATCGTAATCGATAATATGGATAATATTAAGTTATTATAACATAGAACGACCGGTATTCAAGATTTAGTGCGGTTTCCAATAGCGATAATAATTTTGTTAAATGTTGCTACGCGGAATCCGATTCGATTTAAGGTTTTAATCGCGACAGAAATCCAAAAACAGTAAAATACCCACATTGAACCGCATTTAAAAGGCCGAGTATACGCATGTGGAAACTTGCACTTAAAATTAACATTTCTTTTATAGTCTTATCTTTTTATTCTCCTGTCAACTGTTTAACGATTGCAATTTAATAATATATTTTATTTATTACAACTTTAAAATCCTAGTCAGTTTTCATTACATACCAACTATTTTCAAAAAAATAACGCTGTTGATAAATTAAAATATTTATATAATAACAATATTGTTTCGATATCTCCTCATCAGTTCGTCCTGCGCCCATGTACTTAATGTACCAAGTATATTAAATAGAGGTGGTAGGTACATCACACGATTTATATAAAACACTCGGTCAAGTTTATTTCTATTGCCAAGGTCCGGGGGGCGATTTTGGCACCGTCGCGAGTCGTCGTCCAAACGTGTATTATTATTATTTATTATTATAGTTATTATTAATATTAATATATTTATATATAGGTATGTTCTGGGTATACATATAAAATAACTGTGTGCACGTGTGTACCGCCAGAATGGAAAACGGTTTTTGAATTCGAGCCACGAGCATTTAAACTTAGCATCGAACGCCCTCGATTTGACGGCGGGACCCCTTCTGAAGTGTCGTGTAATCATATTTTATTTTTGACGTGTTTACACACATCGGCCCATTCAGATGATATCCCTTCACCTCCTTCAAGACATTGCTCTTATCCATAGCCAGTGCTAATTTTTATTCGCGTGCGTGAACAGAGGGACGCTGGAATTAACCTGTCCCTGGATTATTATACTCATATTTTTTTCATTTTTAGTAAGCTGGGTACCATCTTTTATAAATACTCGGAGTTCGATTTGCCACTATTAGGATTTTATATGAATGTAAATAGTACCAGATTGAAAGTTGTAATTAATCAATATATGTACGCTGTAATATAGTGCAGTGATTTCCCCTACATCATAAATCAAAACTACTAACCAAATTTCATACTCATGTTTTCAGTGATTCCAGTTTGGGATATTTTCCCATTTTACCTTTTTTGATCCTTCTAGAGGTTGAACTTTGAAAAAAAAATGTTTGTCTTTGGAGGTTTTTATGTCTTGAAGGATTGCTCTTTCACATATATATATAAAGTTATTATTTTTTGATCGGAAATTCCTCTAGTTGGTGCATTGAGGTCATTTTTAGAATTCCTCAATAGTGTTTCGAATAATAGAGAAAAATAGAAGAAAATTGTCAAAAATTAGACTTGATTTGTTATTTGATTGCTATTTTGGTTGTCATAGCGACTCGAAAAATTTACTGTCAGTACTTTACTATCCATAAACATAAAATATTACCATGGTAACCAGTAAGTGAAAAAATTATTCATCCAAATCTGAGCTCAAACTGCCATCAACCCTTAAAATGCTATTTTTTAAAAATCCTTTCTTAGTGCTTGTTTACCGTTGTTTACGTTGTATAAACAGGAACCTCTGTGCAAAATGTCAAGTTTCTAGACTCAGCAGTTTAGGCTGTGCGTTGGTACTTGATAGGTACATCAGTTTATATTTTTATTTAAATATATGAATCGAAAGCTTTTCATTATTTAAATCTTAATTCTTGCTTTTAGTGTAAGCTCTTTCAATTCAAACGTAGGAATCCAAATTTTGTATTTAGTTATCCGAAGATGTATCAACACATAAATATATTGACCATTCAAGATACAAAATATTATTTTTAATCACATTATCTAAAATTATATATGCATTGTAGTCCGGTGGTGTAAAAATTAAACTCTAATTATTTAAATATTGATCACTATTGAATTTCTGATAATATCATCCTAAACGAATTCTCATTTTGATAATGACTCATTGTTCCCTTTATATGCCCCTATTTATTTGGTAATTATTCTTTCATACACTTCTGACGTGCACACAACAAACATGACAAAATTCAGTATGAGGATGCGAGTATTTAATAATTCATATTGGCCAACCTTCGATATCCTTTTTAATCAAACCATAAATGATACACATGATCTCGATTACTTAAAAGATAATATTCCGATTTAACAAAAAAATTATTTTTTAATTATAAACTTGACTTGGCTTGTTTAACCATTGAAATAATAGAATATTTTGTAATCAATGGTTTATGGTGCATCTTCTGAGCCTGTATTAATTGATCTATCAGGTTAATAAATAGTTGGCTTCGACTATACGAATATATGATTCAATGTACAATTGGCATACATTTATTTTTTTGTTATTATTATTATTAATATTATTTTTAATATTCCACGAAACATTATAAACATAAAAATAATTGCTGAAATTGATGTTGTATAGAAACAAATGAACCATGATGATACTGATAACCCAAATAATTATATTAGAATCATCAGATAAATCATATTAAGTATTATAGTGTTCCCCATTATAATACAACAAAGCACTGTTTACGTAATATAGGTACATTCTTTTGATTATTATCGAAGTTATTATTACGTAAATAGAACATGTTTTATTGATTATTTCTATTTTTACTAGCCTTTGTTCGCCTTTTTTGCTATTTGTCATTGTGCCTTGTCATGAGGGTTTAACAGTTTGGTCGAATTTCAATCAATTTTTAGATATTTGATGAACGTCAAGGTCAAGTGTTATAATTCGAACAATTCCATTAATGTGTGTGATGAATTAAAATAAATACAATTAACATAAATGATGTATAGGTTTTAAAATCAACAAGTTGATATTATCTATTTTTCAATCTATTATTTAAAGTTTAATTATAATCCTTGGTGCCCTGTTATAAGTATTATAGTATTAAACATGACTACCTACATAATTTATTATTTACATTATAGTAAATATACACATATGTACTTAATGCAAATATGAATTTTAAAAACATAGGTACATCATAATTCTTATAATAAAGAAAATATTTTTGAGAAATTTGTGTCATTCGTTATTTTCTCCTTTAGATTAGGTATATGTGGAAATAATCTGAATTTAAATGAGTTGTATTTTGATCAATATCTATGTTTTAAAAGTACCTCGGCAGGGCAGTACAAATTGTCAATTTACTCAAACTCAATACACCTAGGTACTCAATGTGGATTCTAAGTAAAACATGGAATGTATTGGTTTTATCGCATGATGTGTGTTTTTTATTTGTTGTTCTTATGTACACGATTTCGATCAGAAGGAGAGATCCGATTTATACAAACCTATAACTTTTCCGATAGAATACTTCGTGTTATTGGTGTGTTGGGTGGTCATTTTTAGAATTCCTCGATTACTTTTCGAATAATTGAAGAAAATACTGAAAATATTTCAAAAATTAGACATTTTTATTTGCGTACATAAACACTTGAAACTTCCATTTATTCATTTGTTTTAAATGTTTAAAACAAATTGGAATTTTTTTATTTAGTTGTTAAAAAGAAAAACTGGTTTAAGTTAAGTTGTCATTCTTCTCGTATAGATACTGCAGAACGGATAGGTTACGAATATTGTTAAAGTAAAATATTAGTATTTAAACAATATATAACAATATATATCGGTCAAGGACAGAGGTGTTATATTTTCTGGGAATCTGTTTTAAAAAAATTAGATTATTGTTTTAACAGCGTATGTGCTATATCACGTGCGGATTTGTCGTACGCAATTCTTTTGTAGTTGAAAGACATCCCACTATGTATCCTACTTTGAATAAATGTGTTTCACGGAACATTGCAATCCTTTATTTAAAACCGCGCTTGTATTATGAGTTATGTTAATTTTTGTGTTTAAAGGTAATTTTTGTACATTTAAACAGGAATTCAAACATAATGAATGTATTAAAATGAAATTAGCTATGTCTAGTTTTTAAAATATATTAAAAAAAAGTATGTAACTTAACGTTAAGGAGAATAACTCCTGGTATATCTATTTAAAAATGTAATGTTTATTACCTATTATATATTTCATTCTATACCTTTGTATATTCCTTATCGACTTTATTCCACAAATTATTATTTATGTTATTGCATTGTTATTTATGGGACACGTAATGTAATATTTTATATTCATTGTGTAACAATTAAAGTCCATAATATTATTATTATTTAAATGTTTTTTATTTATTAAAACATTACAACTCGACGATTAAAAGAAAATAGTATTATAGTTTTTTTGTAGTCATACAAAGCCAATTGAAAGGAATTAATATACAGAAATTATAAAGATATGTGATCCAGCAACATTAATGAACAATTTAAGAATTAACAATAGAGAAAATATTTATAATTTAGTTTGAAAATTTAAAATATAGATTCGTAATTATAAATAATAATATAGGTAATAATAGGTAAGTCATATCGTGTAGGGAATAGAGGTACTTATTCAGTTATTTTATTAATGGCAGAAATAAAGAGTGAAATATTAATCTTTTTTTGGAGTTCCTTTTAGGTGAAGCATTACAGCTCGAAAATTATAATAAACTAAATATTATGTATAAATAAGAGTACGAATTACAAAGATTTTAAATGTAATATCTATACATGATAAGTTTCGATAAAGACGCATGATAATGAATGAATTAGATAAAATTATACAGTGAGAATAATTTAACTGTGAGTATGTTGTCAGTAGTTATATGTACCTATAGTGCAATTAATAATGAAAATTATATGATACATAATTTACTAAACACACGAGGTTTGATGAATGAAAGCATAGTTAACTGATACAAATACAATGACGGATGATAGTCAGGGTGGTCTTTATAACGTAGGAATGGTAGGAAGTGAATATTAATTTATTAAGTAGAGATGTTAGAAAAAGTATAATGGAATTTAGAACTAATTTGAGATCGCTGAGGGATTTTCTAATTAGTAATTAAATTAATTGATAGAGTAGGTGGTGGAGTGTTGGTTGCAATTCTGGCATAATATGAAAGTCCATACATTCAAGCTATTATTGTACTATACTACTATAGGTTGATTTTACTTACAACATATACTATAGACGTACAGTTTGTACGTTTTAACTAGCACTTCTCTAGAGACTTCGAATAATATCGTAAATATAGTACAAATAGTATGGTGATCTATTTTCTATAATTTAATTTAGTTCTATTTTTATTTCTATTTAGTTAATAAGGTTTATAGAATTTAACTCAATGACAATATTTGACATATGTATAATTCAATTTAAACGTGTGATCATTTTATGTCTATGACATTGCTATTTGCGTTAGTTATAAGCTAATAAATTATAATTAAATAAGAATTTATCAAGGTTCCTAATGTTCCAATGTTCCTACCTACCTATAACTACTAATTATAACTACTATACAAGATTATAAATATAGGTAATATAGCCATTGGTTACAATTTAATGACAATGATATGTTGATGGATGAATTGCTGTTGATTGATATTTATTATTTAGTCCATCTTATATTATAATCTTTGTATAATTGACAACGTTATTGGTTTTAAAATAGCGAGTAACAATTCATATATATACTCGTTAGTAGTTTTTAGTGTAAGATAATTTTGATGAAGTAGGATAATAATTTCAGTATTTAAATCTAAATATGAAGCATATTTAAGTGGCAATAGTGCATTAGATAAAAAAAATTCCCATTGATATTTATTTAAACACATACGATTAAAATTCTTAATAAATGCTGTTTGCACCTTTTAGTTTTTTGCGATTAATTTTCTACATAGTAACTTCTGATGAAGAAATACAATTTTTGGTACCTATTTGTTTGTTTACAATTTATAGATATCAGCAGGTGGACTGTAATAAATAGTCGATGCAATTGTTTTATCCAGAAAACCTTTTGTTTGAGATTACCTATACAAAAATAAAAAGTAAAACTCATTATTGTAAAAATAATAATAATATGTTGTACAATTTTTTTCAAGTTTATTACCAGGGATAGAATTTGTTACTACTGCATGTTTTTTCGCTAGTTTTGTTGTTTTTTGGTCCTGATGGAGTTTTTGCCTAAAAGTCAAGTCAATTATAATATGTCTGCGATTTATATTATTCTAATGTATATAATACAATTTTTATTTCGCATATTTTTCCATGCCTATATTGAAATTAAGGCATATATTTTAGTATGAGCGTATTCGTTGTCTTTAGCCCGTTTAGCGCGTATTACAACCAATCAATGTATAAAACTTGGATTTTCAGTTAAAGAGAAACTTTTGTATGTAATGTAAGAGGTGCGAGTAGATATTCCTGGTTATTATAAGAAAAAAGAAGAAAAACGTCAAGCAATGAAAGTTGTAATAATAGGTGAATTGGATAAAGATTTGGAACGTCAACTGTTATTTAGTACTAGCACAAATTTCTTTAATAAAATATGGGCTAACATCATATTATATAATATATAGGAAGAAGTTTCAGTCAATCCAATCACTGATTATTTATTTTTGACAATTTGTAAAAATATTTGGTCGTTGCATGTAACACATGTAGGTATTTCTACTATTAATTACTTAAATGTTGATTAAAAATATAATAATAAATATAAATTAAATGTATTAATATAAAATAAATAGGTAATAAGTATTTAATTTAGGTAAATTATAATACAACATAAATGATAGGCAAATAATTAACTGATTTATATAAATTACCTACTAAAACATATTTTTGTACCTATATTTTTATATTTGTATACTTTGAAAATATTGAGTGCTTATTTTTGCATATTTAAAACTAAAATATACATATTTTATTAGTTTTATAAGTCTTGTTTCTTATAGGTATTATAGTTCTGTTGAAATTGTTGAAAATTGAAAATATTTTTTGAACAAACAGCTAAAAAACATTTTCTAACTTTTAAATTGTATGTAATTAATAAATAATTGTATTATAAATCATATTATACATTTTTTTTTTTATTTAAATATCAAGTTTTTAATTTATTGACAACATTTTCGTATTTTTCAATTATGCTTACTTAGCAAATTTTTGGAACCAAATGCTTTTCGAGCATCCGACAATGATTATATTTTAGTTTTTAAATATATAAATCTGAGATTTACAAATAATCTTTTTAACTTTAAAAAAATAGATTAAATACATTTTGAGTTCTCAGTTTCTGACCCAAAATGGTTTCAAAATAAATAAATGAAAATTGATTGTTTAATCCTCGGTTTAATCTTATTTTATTATTAGAGTCAGCAGTTGTTGTCATTTTTAATTTTACTCATAATTCAAGGCGATTGTATAACTATAAGCAGCTTCCATATTAGGCATAAATATTTTTAAATCGAGTAGTTTTTATTTTGTTATAAGACATTTAACACTACAATTTTTTTCTAGGTTAGGTTTTTAATTAAACGATTTTTTCTTTTAATTTCTTGATATTATAGAAGAGTATTTAAATTATATTACAGAAAATAATATACTTGGTAATATTATAGTTTAGTATAATGATAATATTTTTAATAACATTAGTTGTACTAGTGAGAAAATAATCTCTTAATTAATACTTTAATCATTTTTTTTTATCATAATTAATAGAATAGTAGAAATTCTTGCACAAAAGTATTCATTACTATTATTGAATTACATATTTTTATCGTTGTATTAATTAATTATACTAAAGTATACCTTTTATTATTTTTGAATATAAAAACATAAGTTATCAATTTAGTTTGAAACATTTTTTTTAATAAAACAATATATTTTCATGAGAGAAATAAATACAAAGATTTTTTCGTAAAAATAATTGATTAGATACCTATTTTAATTATAATTTTAAGAAATATTGGCGTATACTTAAACATAATTGTATGCAAACATCTTAGATAATTGATGATTGATCAATAATAACATTTTATTTTTGGCCGTATTTAACATAAAAAAAATTAAAATATTAAAAAAATCGTGGGTTATACTTAAAATTGTATTAACTACTATAGTTAATATAAAAACATAACAACTTTAATATAATAACATACAGTTATTATAAATAACTGTACATTTTACATATATTTTAAAGATAATTATAATTTCATATGAATGAGGTATTCCAAGTAACTTTATATTTTTATTATACATCGATGTTTTAAAATTTCTTCACTAAACAATACTTTGATTTTTATAAATTAATTTCAATCATATTTTTCAATCATATTAGGTAAGTACTAAATGAAGATATTGTTATTTTCAGTATGTGTTTTTAGTTAACATTTTCAATACGTAGTAATACAAATTGTCTTTGCTGTATAACATTTAAAATTAATGGTAATAAGATGTACTGTGATTTATGACATTAATATACGAGTAGGTACATATAAATTTTAGACAACACGCTAGTGTTGTAATAACTGAAAGTACTGCCTCTTAAATTAATGAGTTATCATATAATCCGTATAATACAGTTGTTAATTAAGTAGTGTAATTACTTGTGTAAACCTTATCTAAACAATGTTTAGTGATTCAATTGTAATTTAAGTGCTATTTGTTTTTACGTACATGTTTTTTTCATAGGAACTACAAAAATATAAAATAAATAAATAATTGTTTGCTACTTTGAATCATAAGATTTATTACACACAAAAATATGATTTTATTTTATTTTTATTGAGCTAAGCCTCGGCAACTTAGCCATTGGCTGACCATGGTGACGTTAGATTTTTGTAGTTAGGTAATATTAAAGTGATAGTTTTTGAAACACGTGATTGGATACACGACTAACCAACATCATGCTTACTATTTTATAGTATATATACATATATATTATGTTCGTTTAAATGCCATATTCAGCTATCAGTTTTTTCTTTTTTTTTTTTTTTTTACTGACTATTGAATGGCTATAATTTATCCTTAGTTAATTGATGATTCTCAGATTTACATTTGATTAATATATAGGTAATTATATATATATAACATACTATACTTGCAGTGATACACAATAAAATGTATCACCTAATTGTGTTCAATTTTCATTTATCGATATGAGTGGTCACAGGAGAAAATTTCTGTGATTCGTGGAATTTCCCAGGACTAAATTATATTTTATTAAATAGTCTAGACAAAACAAATGTGCTTTTGGTGACATCACCAGCTTAAGTTATTCTGACACGAAAGGATACTGTTGTCGGGTTATGTGAAATAATAGTTAAATGGTTTTATATTATAATATGTGAATCTAAGTTTGAATACGCACGTTATTGGTATGTGAAAGTTACCTTTAAAAAACAAAAGAGCTATTCCTAACAATCCTAACTATACCTAGTTGATGGTGGGGCGGCTGCAGTCGGAGTTATTAATCACGCACTTATTTATCCCGGACTTTTTCTACTTCCTATAAGTTATAATATTATACACGTATATAAATATCAGAGTGATAAATAAATGTGTTAATAAATCAAATTCTTTGATTTACTTGAATTTAAAAATATATTTTAAAAACAGCAACTCTGCAAATGTATTTTAATTACCCAACAAAATATAATAAAAATATTTATTCAAACATTCCAAACAGAAACCATGGTAACCAACATGAGTCATGAATACCAAAATGCACAATAAAAAAATACTTTTCTGAATAGATTAAATTTAATAAAAATATATAAATAGTATTTTTATAATTCCTTTTAATTTCTTCAATAAAGAAGTAATACCGAATATAGTATCCTACTACTACGTATAGTGACTATAGATAGTAACTTTTCTGTTTACAATAATAATATATAGATTATAGATGTATCAATTAAATTTTTCGATCCTGTTTTTTGTTTTATTTTCAGAACTTTTATAGCTTTGAGAATTCAGAATTTTTGAAATATTATTAGCTACGTGAGTTATAATTTATAAAATTTTATTTAAATATTTTAAGTTATAGTATTTAATCTCTTAACATTCAGTAAGCTTTACACTTAAAATTTGCTACTTTATTTGAATTTTTTTGAAATATGGGTTATTTATATTAATTTGAACCATGAATATTGAGATTTTTATATTTATTGGAATCATCCATTTTCTTACCAGTAAGGTTATTTTCTACTTCTATTTATTATCGTTAAACAATATTTGTTTTTGATAAGTATAACACCATAAAATCAACGAGGTTATTATTTACATTCCTAAATACTTTAATCGGTACCTAATTATTCTAATTTTAAAATGGTTTTTTTTTTTGTAAAATGTTTTCATGTTTTCATGTCATTAACTATTGAGAACTTCATTTTATGTAAATAATTTTAATTTACATGGTTTTAATGTGATGATTTAATTTGTCCTCGACATAACTGGTTCCAATGGACGATCATTTTGATTACTATTGTGTTCAATGTATACTTTATTGTGTATCACGAGTATAATAGTGATCCCTAATAATTATTAATTATTCTATAATATTCAAGGTTTTTTTTTTTTAAATTCGTTAGGTCGTTGATCGGTTATCTTTTATGGGTTCCAACCGCATTTGTTGACTAATAATTTATAAATTATAAGCTTTAGTAGCCGTCGCCTGTCATACATTAATTTAAAATGTATCATTAGTCATAAACTCATAAGTCATAAACATAACTGTTATTAATACAATTAGAAATTGGTACAGTACATCACGGGCACTATCATTTCAGTTCTAATTATTTATGTTTAATATTCGCATGGTTAAATACATTATGTTATACAAATATTTGTGACTGTTAAAAGCTTTGATATTATTTCTAGTTAGAAATGTTGAGTCCCTTTTTATGATGTATCATAATATTGCCTAAAGGATTCTTATCGTAAAGACTTTTTTCGATCGAGTTTCTCACATTATTTAAATGTTGTAGATACTTAACATATCTACACAAAAATTAACTTTTGTTGATTTTTAGGTTTTCAGTTTGTTTAATTCTATTTTGTGAAATTTCGGAGGACAAAATCTAAAAAGTGGTAAAGTCAATCTAAAGTAGAAAAACGACGAATTTAAATCAGTTTTCAAAATTCTTATCGCGTTAATTTATCAATCCAGTACGAATCCAGTTAGAAATAGGAAACGTCTAAATTCCTATGTCACGTGTGTGATAGATAGATACAGAAGATCATGGCTTATAATCCCCTTAACGCTGTATTATGTACTTACATATTAAATAGTTTTAAAACTGTATTAAAATGTTATAGATCCGATATTTTTGGAAATATGGACATTATTGTATACTTTAAAATAATTGGTATTAGTTTTAAAATAATATCTATTTAAAGAAAAAAATTATTCTAACTGGTATTGATGAGCTGATAATTGGACAAAAAGTATTTGGAAATTGAACTTAACATTAATTATTGAATAACGTATAAGTATAAATAATATTAATGAAATTTTTGATATCGTAATCGTTAATTATCTGTTATGTGTAATCAATATTTGTTTCTTAAATTTTTTTCATAATCATTAAATTTTGGTTTCAGAAATTGGACAGAAATTAATATAATAATTGAAAAATTTAAATTATATATTTGAAGTGGGTCGATAGATTAGGAATATGTTATTATTATTATTATTAGCATTTTCATTGACTGGTTTTGGTCAGTCTATGCTATATGGTTGATATTTTATGATTACCAACCATTTTAAATCTTTGTTTATTTTACCATTTTACCATTTAGTAGAAGTTTAATACATAATAGCTTTTAAATAGGCATTTGCAAAAGAGTATAAGATACAAGTATTAAACTGGTTTTTAACAATGGTTTATGAATATTTTATTGGCCTTAAAGGAGTGTTTATTATTTATTCATTCAATATTTTATGATCTTTAAGGTTATTAAATTGTTAAATATTGTGAAACCATTTTTGTTTTATCAGTATTTTATTTTGCGAATAAGGTAGGTAACATTTTATTACGTCATTTTATCTCCTAGCGACTTAGCAGTCTAATATATATACTCAATGGTAAATGTCTTAAGTAGTTAATTATATAGATCTGGTTGTAAAATAGGTCATAAACTCACAAACATTTAATATATTAATTAGTAGAGCTATGCAAAATCCTTAAAAAGTTTATTTTTAAAACTAAACCCAAAATGATTGCATAAAAGATTTAAAAAATCCTATAAATTAACACCATTTAAAAAATGATTATAAAAATACAATTTCCTAAATCCCAGATTTCTCTCCTTAAAAATTTGTCCAAAAAGGTATTGTTTTTTATAGTCTTTTTAATCAATCATTATTTTTATTATCTATTTATACTTCGTTAAATTTAATATTGTACCTACATTTTTGAAAGCAATTTAAAAGTTTTTAATGTCATAATCAAATGAATTGTAAAATAGGTTTTTGTTCTTCAGTATCAATGTATAAACATTATATATATATATGCTTTTCACTAAAATAATTTAACTGTTGGAAATTTTAAATTTATATAAGATTATGTTATTTATCATTTTCATTATAATTATTGATTAGATAATCTTCAATTTACAATTAAGAAATTTACTTATTATTCGTACTCAGATGTTTTATTGAAAAACATTGACAAAAAAATGTTGTAATAATTAATAGATGGTTTTATTTTAGGATAAAAATGGACGCAGGTTTTAAAGAAGAGCGGCCTCCACATCCAAGAGCTAAAGCCAATATTTTTGAAATTCTCACCTTTGGGTAAGTAAATACTAAGTAATAATGTCTAAGTGTATGAATACTTAAAAAATGTGAATGAAATTATTTTTTCAGATTTATATTTTATTATTTAAGAATGTCATATTATTTTATGTGCAAAAATATTAAACCTATTGTATTAAACGTTTTTATATTAAAATATATAAAATAGTATATTTTTAATGCTGTGTTCTATATTTCTTCTGCAAATTTGCCTAAGATAATCCTAATATTAAACAAATTATAAGTAAAATTGTTCAGCAATAGTTATATAATATATATATATTGAAAATATTCATTAAGCCCATCCAAGTTTACCCTTAAAATTTAAAGAACAATTTGCATCAGTAAAATAATCCAGGGATTTAACCTTTAAATAATCAACTTTCCGATTTTGGAGTGACTATTGAAAATCACAGACTTGGTCTGGAGTTGTTCTAAAGTAATTTTATAAATCTGTCAATCGTAATTTTTCCATATTTCGTATTTGCACCGAAGAAATATTTTATAATTGCTTTTTATGTATGAATTATATATTGTGATTATTTATTTTTATTTTATTCAGGTGGACTTTAAAGCTTTTTAAAAAAGGGCAAAAAAGAGACTTAGAAATAAATGATTTGTATTCAACACTAAACGATCATTCCTCATCATCATTAGGGAATGAACTTGAAAAGTAAATTTATGACAACAATTATTTTTCCAAATTAATTTTATTAATTATTGAATCTGTCTGGTTTAAGGAAATGGAGAATAGAATTGGCTAAAGCGAAAAAGACGAATTCACAGCCTAGTTTGTTAAAAGCTTTGCTTCAAATGTTTGGACCTAGATTAATGTTGTATGGAATTTTACTCTCAATTGTTGAAATCGTACTAAGGTAAGAATTCAGTATTTTTCAGTTGAAAATTTAATTATTAAAGCGTACGCTATTTTTGAAGGTATGTGAGATCATCATTATAGCTTGCCTGTTAAATTCTTTTAGAAGTGTGTAAATTAAATTTGAATTATTATATTATTGGAATTCCTTTGATTATTATAAAAAAGGTACGATTTTTGAGTCGTATTATGTTAGTAAATATACCTAAGTTATGAAAAATGAATTTAATATATCCTGAATTCTTAGTTCACTATCATATTTTAATGACAACAAAATAAATTCTTTACTTATTTTATTACAAATTTAAAATAAATTATCTAAATATTATACGGATATGTTAGTACATCGTAATTCGTTAATATTTTAAAAGATCTAGGAATGCTGAATGCGCTTATTACATGTGTAAATAATATGTATAATATTAAATTATTTAATCTGAGGTTTATAAAATGCGAAATTGTAATACATTTTGAGATGGTTTTCGAAATTGTAAATGAGTGTTTACTGTTTAGGTATTTATTTTCATAAATATTATACATACATAGGTAAAAGTTAAAGAATTCTTATCTATTTAACCCTCTAACTCTCTTGAATATATTTTATCGATTGGTTTATCAAGCAAAATCTTTTATGTATGTTATAAAATCCATAATATAACTTTTAATTCTTAGAAAACCAGATGACTTATTTTTAGTTTGTAATTTTTATTGGATTTTAGTTACGCAAATAGATATCCACGTAATGTATAGAAAATGATTATTTATCAGAATTTTTGAAATTAAAGAGTTAAATATCTTATTAAATTACTGTGGTTTCGCTTGGAATAATGATGGGACTTGATGATAATAAGACTGTTAAGTATTTGCGTAATTACAATCGATATGTGTGCTCTCTTTTACCTATATTTTCTTTTCTTTGAGTTGTATAATTGAAATTCTCATTCTAAGTAAATCTTTCTGATTATATTTGATAATGAATGGAGTGTTAGTTACTAATTTATTGAATTCAATATATTGAACTAAAAATCAATCTTCATCCAACCTTCTAAAGTCTTTGTTTGCTATTATTTCTTATTATTTTTAAATATATACATATTATGTACGTTATTTATTCTAAATATACATTTTTAATATCTATATATAAAATTATTACGATAAATATATTAGCATATCAATATTATATAAATTATTTAAATTCAAGCTTCGACCACTCCTAATTCAATTTTCCTGAAATTTTAGAATTTAAAAATCACTAAATTCCCTTAATAGCGATTGGAAGTGGTTATTTATGACCTCTTTCTATCATATGCGGAAGGAATCTATTAGGTATACCTACTTATTCCTATGATAGATGGATATAGGGAATCATTGCTTCTATGTAATTTATTTACACTTATGCTTTTACCATAACAATTAATTATGATGAAGTATATATTCAATTTTTTTTTTCCATTTTTATATTTAAATAATGTTTTTATGTAAATATAAATCCACCGCGTTAAAGTCCCTTTCCGACCTATTGAAATCATCCTTCCATCGGTACTTGAAGGGTGATTTTTCTCCTGTTTAGAAATAATGTGATTTTGAATAATAAATTGATTCTGAAAATATTTGTTTCGTTTACTATTACTAAATGGTAATCCATTTATTTTCAATCAGCAATAAATTATAAGTTAATTACTGATGATGTAAGGGAATTTTTAGTTCTTGTAAAATATGAGTTTAATTAGGTATGTGGAAAATTATGCTTATGAATAATTCCGATTTTAAAAATTGTTTTGTTCCATTTAATTAATTCTAAAGTCATGATAATTGATGATCAATAAATAATAATCTAAATCCAAACAATAAGGTAACTAATAATTTTGGTTGATAAACTGATGAGTGATGAATCGGAAATTTGAACTGAAAAAATAATTGTTGGTTTCATTTCCGAAGATAACATAATTAGATGGTTGAAATGTCCGTGTGATTCACTCAAATGGTAATACAAAATATTTCGATCCAGTGATCTCAAATTTAAATAGGGGTTCCTATTGAGAATTAGAAATACAGTATAAACATATTTTGGCAATTTTAAAATACTCAACCCTTTCAATGTGTGTAGTACAATTTGTAGTTAAGTTTTTCAATGGCAACGCCTATTTTCAACTTCAGATTTGGATGTATCAATTTTTTTCAACTTTTATGAAATAATATGATTTAATATATTCTTTGAATAAGTAATAACACTTTTTTGTAGAATTAATAATACATTAAGTAGTTGAAACAAATTTCCGAACAGTGTAGGGAACAAATTTGGATTATATTATTTGGAGATTCTATAATAGGGCCCTACTTTTATGATGAAATACAAAATAAAAGAGGATATTTGAATTTTCTCTTTATCTATTTACTACCACAGTTAAAAAGTGTTCTATTAGATATTCGAAAAAACATGTTTTGTTAACATAATAAGAAGATGGTTCTATTGTTGCAATATGATTAATAAATAAATAGTAATACTTTGGAAATCGTAGGATAAGAATCTATGTTTGGCCTATTTATTCACCCAACTTAACACCACTTGATTTTTTTCTGAGATCGTTTGAAGACCGGGTTTATGCCGACTCGCCAGTTAATCTCCAGCATCATAAAGCAATTTTATTGATATATAAAATCACCCAAGTAAATATGCGTACAACCGTTAAAAGAACAAAGTATACAGTGATATTACAGTGAGCTACTCAAGATGAATTCATACGTTTAGAAGCATGTTTAAAACATAATGGACATAAAACCGAACCATTTATTAAATTATGAGTTTTTTGTTATAAATTGTTATATTAACTTAATAATAACGTTCACAGTCTATATACTGCATGTACCTTTTTACCGTTTACATACAGCCTTTTTATTAATCAAAAATAATTTAAAAATGATAGAATACTGAATTCTTTCAGTCTTTGAAAATTTATTGAAAAAATGTTATGTTTCAACTTTAAGTTTCTGCAATTCAGCCAGTTTTTAAGATGGAATAAAAAGTTTGTTTACGAAAGTTGCTTAAAAAATAAATCGGTCTACCTGTGTACATATACACAATATATACAAAATAGGTGTTACCATGCGCATGCTAAGTGGCTAAAAGGGTTAAAAATTTGAAAATAATACAAAAACGTATATTTTGTATTTCTGAAAACATAATTTAAGTAACATGTTAATTATTTTTCATGTAATTACATAATTTATTTTCTTTTTAACTATATATTTTTAGTTTAAAATCCGCCTAAGAAATTTTTTTGTAATATATAATAATAATGTATTATTTTAAAATTCAAAGCAAGAATAAAAATAACATTTTTTCTTTTATGATTTATTAATTTTTAATTTTGGTGTAATATTAAAATATCGAAATATAATTTATTCTCCACTACATTCATTATGACGTAGGTCGTAGGAATACATGGAAACAAAAATAACAAAACTAACTTTTCATATTCTCCATACCTTTTTTGTGCTTACATTTATGTTAATTTTACATTCATGTTCTCACGTTCTAGTTCGACAAATAATAGCAACTGTTGACTTCATTATTTTCTACACATACTTATTTAAAGGTTTAAATTATCTTAAACATTTTTAGTAGTTATAATTATTAGGTTTTCGTGTACCTATGTTGTAATTACTAATTTGTAGTCCATGATTAGCTGTAAAAACATTGAATAGTAATTAACAAAAGTAATTACAATTTATTGAAAAAGTGTTTAGTTAATAAGAAATAAAAACAAAAAAATCACATATTATTGTTTTCCAATGTAGGTACTAGGTACCTAAATAAAATATTTGTTATTAAAAAACTGTTATAATATTTGATAGGTAGTATCAAATTATAAAACTTTGAAATTGTATTCGTTATTTAATTTTCTTGCCGTAGAATATTTTTACTTCTTGATTATTTTATTACAAATTATTTATATTTTATTTCTTTATTTTCTGTTTAAGTAATCTGCATTATTTTTGCATGATAATTATGTAGTATGTCAGTACTTAAACATAATACAATCTTAATTATTACTGCAATCTAAGCATCTAATTATTTTATTTTTGAATATTCTTTTCGTATATTTAAATAAATAAATTGAAATATAGGTACATTTTTGTTTCGGCAAACCTGTACATAATATTTGATACAAAGCCGTAAAAATTACATGAAATATTTAAAAGAAATAATTTAGGATTTCACTTTCTAGATGGGACGACCAACCCGACAGAAAAAATCGACTTAGCCCGAGTCTCCTGCCCTATGTGTATACACTACAAACAAAAGTCATTAACGGGGGACTAATAACTATAGTAGTTGAAGCGCCCTCATATTAAAGTAATAGAAAAATAAATATTACAGATAATAAATTAATAACTTAATAAGCTATAAAATATTTTTATAGGTACTAAAAGAATACTCAAATCGGGTTGACATTGTTAGGGTATTTAGCTACTGTTATTTAAGTATTAAATTAATTTCAAATTTGAACATATTTAAATATTGTTTATGCTGTTTAGATTTTATGACATTTTATTTGATAATATTCTTCTAAGACTTTCAAATAGAGTTACATTATAAGCGTATTAAATTATTTAAATTTTCATTTTATGAAATGTATAACACTAAAATAATATAATAAAAATCTCAGTTTATATATTTATTCCGATTGTAATCATTTTTTTTTTCAAACCATTGACTAGTTCTACGATTTACGAAAAAAAAAATATGCAATATTGATAAGATTAAAATTAAAAATATACCATTTCACCATTAATATTGCATTTAGACAGTAATATACATATTATTGATTAATTCCTTTGTGGTTAAAACTAGTTTCCCACGTTTAAAAATATACAGTAGCATATTATTATGTAAAAGCATTGATCGTGGTAATTATACTCAATCGTAATAATATTTTAAATTTCAAAATACATAAATATTCATTTAAATTAGAATAATTGCTTGAGCCTTGTTGTTTTACTACACTATTTTGGTTTTTGTTTTTAATATGCTTGTAAACTTTTTATTTTATATATATATGCATTTGATTTTTTTACTAATACGTATATAATTAATAATAAATAAATATGTAAGTATGTTCTTATTAATTGCAATCACCGTATTTATCTCTTAATAGTGACATATTAAATATACATCAACGAGACACAATATATTACGTATTATTTTAGATGAAGGTTGATTTTTATTTTTAAAACATGTTTATGTGACAATACTTTCTTAAATTCACTTTTAATTCACTGAATTTTTCTTTGTTTAATCAAGCTATATAACTTTTATAAACTCTTAGTTAATTTTTTAGATAAGAAGATTAAAAATATGTTATTTTAATTTTTAATTATTTAATCTGATATTAGATTTTGAGGGAAGCAAGAAATTGCAATGATGTTATTTTAATAATAAAGTATAAGTTATCAAATATATAAATAATGTATTTAAAATTAATACCTAAATATTTATAATAATAATAATATAAATATAAATAAAATATAAAAAATGACTAGATTTCTAGGTCAGTGGATGATGAGACTCCACGATAGAGTACGTTATTGGGATAGGTGAATATTATTTCCGTATTAGTCTTTTAAATTTAAAACCAATCTCTTTACCATTGCTTTTGAAAAGAAAGATTCTGAGTGAAAAAGGTTGGGTTGATCAATTTATAAAAATGAATTATATAGTAATTGAATCAAATTTTATGATTTAAAGACTAGGTATAACTTTTAAACTTTTAATTAGAAATTTCAAGTGTCTATGTATGTTAAATTCTTATTAACATATTTCAATTACGGAATAATCTCCAAGCTCCCAGAAAAATTATTTGGATCACTTTCTAAAAACTTATTGAAACTCTTACTCACCCCAAAATCTCCTTAAAATCAAGTCATGATATTGACATAGTCCTCAAGCTTACAACTGACATAAAAATGCATTTACTTAGCAACAATTACTAGCTTAACTCGCTCCTAATTTCGTGTAGTTGGTTCATTGAAGAGGTAATTTTTTAACTTCTTAATAGTTATCCGAATAATTAAGATAAATAGGGTAAAAATTACAAATAGACTACGATATTAGTTATTTGATTGTTATTATGGTTGTCTTAGCGATTAGAAACATTTACTATTTACTGGGTACTTAATATCCAACTTAATAAAATTAACATAAAATATTACCTTAACAACCAGTAGATAAAAAAATTATACATCCATCCCAAATAACCGTGTCTCTTTGAAAATTCCATTTTCAAAAAATCCATTCTTATTGCACACCTAGATTATAATACAAGTACCCTGAAAAAACTTCGCTAGTTATCATAGCTTCAGTCAATACATTATGGGTTAGTCAATCAGGACTTCTTTTTTTATATGTACTGATGAGAAAAAATATTCTAAAGAAAAGAATTTCCTATCAAAGAAGTTATAGGTTTATATATATTGGAGCACTTCTTCGAGTCAAAATCGTGTACATAGTCACAAAAATAATATAAAAAATAACTGTTCTGTATGAATTCGATTTTTTTGTAGACTTGGGCGTAGTTCTCTAAATAATTATCACTGTGAACTTGATACTATTAATATTACTCGTAAAATAATTTTAACTTAAATACTATTAAAAAATTCCATAAACAAAGAACCCTTCTATTAATATTGTTAATTATCAAGTATGTAATAATTTAATAAAATAAAGACATTTTAAGAATATACCTAGCTATTTCTAAAATTTTTGGTTCCATCTTATTACTTGTATTAAAAATTGGACATTCAAGTTACTTATCAAGGGTAGTTTTTCTCGATTGCTAGTTTTCTTGAAAACGAGTACTGGTGTATATTTTTTTAAGGAATCACTATTAATTTATTGTAGACTAGTATTTTTTTTATAAAATGGGTAAGTACTTCAAATACGATGATAAAAAACACATCTGCTTTGCGAAACACAATAGAGTTACTTTTAAATACATTTTTCAATATGTTTTATTTATTATTTATAATAGTTATAATTAGGGCTCGTAAGTTATTGCACTAAATAGCTTTAAAAATTGATGGCATTATCGCTGTAAAAAAATGTCCAAAATGTATTATAGATTTTAGTTAAAACTTTTAACTTTTATGAAATATTAATGGTATCTAAGTGATGATAATACCTTATTTATTTAATTAGAAAATTACATTAGGTACAATTAAAAATAAGTTATTAAAATATTAAAAAATTAAAAACTTAAAAAATATAAGATTGGACTGGATGTTAGACTGGGCGAAACTGTCCACATTTTTAGGAACCTGCAAACAATTTTATCAAAATATAAAATCAATTTTTTTCTTTTTTACATAAAAAAATTGTCTACTTACCTTAAAAATGATACAATAATAACAATAATTGACAAATAGTATATAAAATTGTCCTGTAAATGAGAAAAATCAACAAAATTGCAATTAAATTGAAAAAATTCTGAAAATTGCAAAAAGTTGCACTATAAACTTTTAAATCTTAATTCATATTCTTGTGAAACGAATTTAAAATATACTTAGCAACAAATCCAAACAATAGAAAAAAAGTTGCAAATGCATCAATATTCGAGCCTTAGTTATAAGGTTATAACATTCCAACCTTTGCTCAGAATCAATTTTTAAATTTAAAGATGCACTATCATTGATTTCAAATGTATACAAATAATACAAATAATTTTACTTCAACCGATCCATCCTAGTTCTTAAACAAGATTGAAACTAAATCATTCTCTGTGCATCTATATGCCAGCAACACTTATAATTAATAAAATCTTGTCTTAGCGATGAAAAGCGAATATTTGGTTTACCAAACTCCTGTATATCACTGATCACAATATAACTTTTTTATAATAAGTTAAATACATTTGATGATTTTTTCAGAAATTTATAGAGCTAATTAATGTATATCTATACTCTGCTATTTTATTTTGACATAAGGTTTCATAATTTTAAAATCATAAATTTGTATCAGTTTTTTCATAAAATAAAAAAATGAGTGAATTGAAAACTATTGTTTAGTTATTTACATTTTTATTTTAATAATTAATTTTCAATTTTAAAATGAATGGATATTTCTTAGTTTCTGGAAACAGGTTAAAAACAGATATATTTTGATTCATCTTTGTTATCCTTGGTTGTTCAGGATGATTCAACCCATATCTATTGGTTACCTGATTGGTCATTTTGATTCACCATCCACTACTGATTCATATACAGCGACTATGGCTGCAATTGCATTGCTGTTGTCTACATTATTGTGCACAATTGGAATGCACCAGTATATGCTTGGTCAAGTTGAGATCGGTTTTAAAATACGCGTTGCTGTGACCACTATTATCTACTCAAAGGTATTCTGCCTTTCAAGAACATTAATCAAAATTAAAATGTAATGATATTAGATAGTATTATTAATTTAAAAATTGGTCTTTAATCAGTGGCGTAACTTCAACATTTGGGTCAGGCAAGCGGCAGTCTACCAAAAATTTATTTTTACAGTTTTTAAACTATATTAAACTTTTAAATACTCATCATATGCATAATATGTGCAAATAAAATATTAGTTTAGGTGTTTGGGTAAACATATTTATAGTATAAATGTATAGTTATAACAATTATAACTTATGTCATATTAGCCACTATAGTAGAAAAAAAATTAATTTAATAGAAGTCATTGTTCATTGTACGTATAAATATGAATATTAAATTTGTTGTGATAACATAATCACACTCTAGTTTCATACTGACTTTAACTCAATAAATAATAAAAAATTGGTTATCAAAAAAAAAAAATTCAAGTATTTTTTTAAAATATTAAAAAATAGTGTAGTATTATGTTTTTGAACAAAAAAAAAAAAAACCCCTAAAGGTCTCTTTAAGTGTTAAGGTATAGGACATAGGTGATATTATGTTCTCTCTAATTCCTGTAAGTTACGCCACTGTCTAATATGACAGTATTAGTTTGTTTATCATTGTAGTCAATGTTACATTCTTCGCTTATTGTCTACTGATTCACATTTTCCTTCTTCTCTTTACCTTTGCACTTTGAATAATAACATTTAAAATTAGATTTTTTTAAATAGCTTTTGCTTCTTGCTAAAATCTAATTGTATTTGATAATGGAACATTAACTTTGAATATATTCATTTTATAAATAATTAACCATTTCTTGTTACTATTAGTATATTTTTGTAGATTGTTCCCAATATTTTATTAGCTTATAACAATTGTTTTATTATAACATTATTTTATTTTTAATTATAAACTATTACAATTTTATTTCACTTTTATTTAAAAAAAAAATTTTTTTTTTTTTGTTGTAATATCTGTAGTTGATTGAGGATTTTTATTATGCATTAATTCCTTCTGGTATCTAGGATATTATCTTAGAATTATTAATTAGTAAAATCTTGAAGTTCTAACTCAGTCCTAAGTAATAAATAGTTTTAATTATTACAAATTTCAGTTGATCTCAGTTTTAGAAATTTTTTGAACTTATTGAGATTTAATGATAATTAAATACTAGTATTTATGTGATATTAATATAAGAAAATAAGTTATTATTGAGGATAAAGATAAAATTTTTGTCAAGCAATACTGGGTTGATATTTTATTCCATTTTTTATTTCATGGATGTTTTTTGTTTGGCATATTATGGTACTGTTAATAAATAATGACAACAATTTTTTAAAAAAATTGAATATTTTTAACTTATATTTGAATATTAATTCACACCATTTTCTTTTATTGTCATATGTATAATGCACGTATGCTGTATGGTATATATTTAACCATATATGTATTCTGTTACCATTATGGTTAAATACTCTGCATTTTCCTAACTTTAAAGTGACTATGTAGTTTTAACGATTAATAAGAAACAGTTATTTAGTATAATAGTATATTGTTGGAGACGTTGATGATAATTTGGTAATTTGCTTGTCTTTTATTTTTGTACTAGGTCACTTTTTGTAGGCACTTTTCGTTGGTATGAGGCTTTGCCAACAATGAATGATATTTAATTCCTGATAGACAACCTTAATACTGTAACAGGTAGATTAGTGCTTTTTATTAAAACCTAAATTCATTCTTTGTGATTGATAATCAATTATAATTTAGTATAGAAATGGTTTATGTAAAGTTTTCAAAATTAGGTTTTTTTGCTACTTTTAACATAGTGCGCAGAATATACATTTATAGTCGTAAAAGAAAAAAAAAATTGAAAAAGTGAAAAAAATGTAGAGGTGTATAATTCTAGAATATTCATGTTACCCTAAACTATTAAATAATGATATAATATATGAAATTGTGCGCATATGTACTATATAACTGCAATCTGCTCTATCTATTTCTGACTTTACCATGATCTTTTCCATCAAAATCTCTTTGATTTACCTTTTGAGTTAACAAAACAAAATAATAATAAAGGTGTCCTATGAACTAGGATTATAGCTCATATTTCATAAATTTAACTAATTAGTGTGTAATATTCATATAGGTTTAATTGTAGTTCCAGTTGGTTAGTATTCTCAAATGCATTAATAAAGTTGTGTATCTAATTAATTTTTTATTTTAAAATTTATTTATGTATATGTATTTTATTTATAAGATTATCAATTTTCATTTTTAAGTCTTAGAAATTTAATACAATCTCATTCATTTGTTATTATAAATATTATTTTAACAATAGACATTTTTCAACATTTTATGTTTCACATTATAATTAATTAGGTATATATTATTTGATTTTATCTGTTTGCTTTTCAATGAATAATAGTTCTAAATTTTATAATTTAAAAAATTTAATTTAAGATTTATTTTTCCTATTTCATCTTTGAATACTTAATTGTTTTTACATGAATGTTGTAAGGTATTACAAATGATTATTTTGATTTTATTCAAACTATTTCTCCTTTATTTAATATTTGACCTGGTGTCCCTTTAGTTTCTTTCAACTTTTTAACAGCATTCAAATTTATGATTTTTATTTATTTTTTTATTTTTCTGTTGTACAGTAGATAAATAATAGTTATATTATCAAATTTACTTAAGAGTAAGTTTTTTAAGTACCTAAAAGACCTACTCCTCAACTTTTTCACATACCCTGTATAACATAATATTTCCATTCATTAAATATACATTATATATGTATGTTAAATCAGTTCTATTTTATTACTTATGATTAATGATCTAGTAATGTCATCTGTATCTTAGTTTTGTTATGTTTGATTTCAAATATGATATAAGCCATAATATAATAGTGGTTAATTTACCATATATCTATTTTAAATACTTTTTTCTCACCAAGTTAAAGATGAAATTAATTAAATAAAAAAAGTTCTAGATAGCCTCCTTTAAAAAAAAAAGTATCTATAAAATGTATCAAAAATGACTTGCACTGTAGATACAGAGAAGATTAATTTATATATAAATTAACTTTACTATTTTTAGACCCATCCCCACAAAAATTTTGAAAATACACTATTGCTAGATAGAAATTATTGAAAATGTTAATATTAGAAAATGATTAAAATACAGATTTATTGATTTGTAGCTCTTACGCAGTTAAAAGGGTGCAAGTGTAATGATGTAATGAACATTAGCATATGTGAATTTTCACCTATTAGTAAAACATCAATAATAGACATCCTATTTATTTTAACTAATTTTTAGTGTTCATATCTTGTAATCTATCTTATTTATACCAATAATTTGTCTTTTATGTAAAAAATACAATTTGTTAAAATAATTGATTTGAATTATTTATGTACAGTCTAAACAATTATAAACTGTAGCGTTTTATTTATTATTGAATAAAACACAATTTTATTTTTACTTTAACTTAGAATGTTCACACAATAATTAACATATCTATGAATTCTTTAATACTAAATAGTTGCATATTGCATAGTGCATGAGATTATGCTATCTATTATTTTTAATATGATTGGAAAAACTGAATCACAGATTTTATATATAAGTTATATGTTTAACATATTTGATTGCAATCATAACTACTATAAGATAATGAGGGCTAATTATTTTAATTTCAATAATATCCTTCCCTTAAAATAAAAATATTATCTATTTTATAAATGTTTAATGTTGAATTTTTACTATATTGTAAGTAGTTTTTTTTCTAATTTACTATATTTAAGACCCTGTAAAGATATTTGATGTTATATTTTAATATTTTAGTTGGAGTTGGTAAATGGGAATTAGGACATCATTTTTTTAAACTTACTATATATATATTAATTTATTAAGGAATAAATTAGAGACTGTTTTTTGTGTTTGATATAACTCATATAGTGTTTGCCAGCCAGTCTTCCTGGGTCGTATAATCGCACAATTTGAACCAGATATGCAATCAGATCAGTCTTCCCAATCTCTTGGGATATTTTATGGATTTTGCTTGTTGATAGCCACTGCATTGAAGACTTTCGGTTTCACCGCCTACGATATGCTCACGACGCATATGGGCATGAAGATGCGTGTTTCTACATGTTTTCTCATTTATAATAAGGTACCTTTGTGGACCTTTTATTCATTATAGTTTATAAATAACCCAACACAAATGTGTTTGCTTAATTTTTTTTTAGCCTAGCAAACAAAAGATAGCATATTAATTAAATTTTGAGTGTGGACTTGGTCTTAACAAAAAATTGTTTCTTTATCTATTTCTATGAAAGTATTATAAGTAATTTCTTGTACTTAGGTAGTACCTAGTTGAGTATTACATTTTTGTTTACAAAATTATGGTTTATAGCTGTGTGGTTTTGTTCACATTAATAAAATATCAGAAGTAATATGTACTATATAATACAATCAATATTAATTTATCTTCAAAACATATTAAATTTATTTCATTATTTTTTTTTAATATTAATACATATTTCGAATATGCTATGTAAGATTTCGATAAATACATTTTAAAATATGTAATTGATTAGTTTAATGTTCTAGATTTTCATTAAAATTGTTATTAATTACAATAATAATGTGACTTATTTAATATATATTTCAATCAAAAAAATTGTAGTGTGATCTTAAATATGTTTTAAATGCAAGTACTTTTTAGTTTAGGGGAAGGAATATTTATTCCCAAGACAAATAAATTATCTAATTAATGTGTACTAAATAATAACTTTAGTACCTAACTATTTATTGATGTATTTTAAATTTGTTATGTGATCTGAAAATTAATATCACATAGTTATTAATTTGAAATAAAATGAGCTTTGTAATGTTATCTTTTGCTTGTTGAGCTATGTCTTGCTATATTTTACGGCTTTATTTATCAAGTTTGTGCTCTAGTGAGTTTTTATTTTTATTTAGCTTTTTTTAACATGTGGGAAATTGTCTACAGTTAATGTGTATAAATAGTCAAAGTTAACATTAACACTGAAAATGTATTTAAAGTGTAGTTATAACTCTTTAATTTACAAGTGACTTTGCAAGTCGATATAACATAAATTTTACAGATATATACCTTTTAATATGTAGGTTTGCCTTTAGAATGTAGTGTATTTGCACCTATCATACTAATACTACCTTTTATTTCACAGCTGTAACTATATTATTTTTAATGACATTTGTATTAAAAATTGTACTAGTTGTACTTGTTTTTCAATTTTTTTTTTTTGGGATCTATACTTTAGAATAAATGGTGTTACAAATATTTTTATTTCATTACGTATTAGTAATTATTTAGTTACTTTCTATAGATTATAATTAAAAACAGAAACTCCGTGTAGGTACAAAACATTTTTACATTTTATAAATAGTAACCAAATATAAAAATAATTTACATTTTTAACAATTTATTTATGAAAGTATTGTTTTTTTTTATAAATATATATGTATATATAACAATACGTTTATTTATGAATTTTTATGTATTAACACTGCATGTAGTATAATATAAATTATGAGTAAATGATTGATTTTCATAGGAGAATATTGTAAATATTTCATCACTTTTCTAGATCTTATATAGTTGAATTATGGTTTACCATCATATTTTGGGGATGATTGTATTAGTGACTTCAATATATTTGAATAACGTAATATTAAATAAGTTTATAAGCATTAGTATCTAACTCCGCTCAATGTAATTTATACCATTCCAGAATTTACATTTGTACCCAATTGTTTTAAGAAATATTTATTTGTATGACAATATTTTTGTTATTATTACATTTAAATAATTACAAAGTGATACGTGGAATATAGTTTTCCATTATTTATTCATTTTATTAATTTATTATTAGAATGAGAACTATACATATTTTTGAATTGAAACTTAAGTGTGTAGGCAATAGACATAAATAATAATTTAGTTTGCCTAGTTGGAATGTATTTTTGTTTATTTTATTTTGTTTATGTTTTAATATCTAACAAAAATTAGTAGTGTGTTTTTAAATATGTATGTGTATACTCATGTAGAATGTCTCAGCCACTACTCATCGGCGGACTGTTAGCATATTTTGATCCTGATGGGTCTAGCTACACAGACTTAAGAGAAGCATACATTTATGCATCGTGTTTGGTGTTAAGCATGTTAGCTACAATGGTATTGTATCATTCAACACAATTAGAAATTATTCATTGCGGGATGAAGATTCGAGTTGCTTGCTGTTCTACAATATTTTACAAGGTATAATTATGTATCAAAAATAAAGAAAAAGAAAAAAATATTATTTTTTATGGGAAAAAATTATAAATTATATTCAACTTTGAACTTCTTAAAAATAACAATTCTTGAAGTATAATATTTTATTTTATTTAGAAGCAATCGCATTTTTTTTTTTTTTATCTAACTATAAAAATAAATGTTTTATTGTCAGTGAATTTAAAAATGTTTTTCTGCTAATCATTAAAATAATTTTTATATAAATTGATATAACTTATAAGTTACAAAAAAAAAAAAAGATTAATAATAATATACAAGTATATATATTATACTTATATTAAGTGTATATATATATCTATATATATATAATAATATTTTTAGTATCTATTTATTGTTATTATATTTTTATTATTTATTTTTTTTATTTAAAATTATACATATATAAATATTTCTAAATTTTCTTCCTCATAGACTTAAAATTGTAACATCTATACTTAATATTATAAAATATAGATCTATATTTTGTGTTTCTGTGGATTTATTTATTAGTAATTGAAGTCTATGAACTATGTTGAGCCCTTTTAATTAGTGTAATAACCTTGCATATTATTTTATATAAGAAACATATCAATTAATGTTTGTAATCATTCTGTTACAAACACCATATGCAGACATAAGACAATCGCCAATAGTCCATTCTTTTTTTGGTGGGTTTTCTTTGCTCCATTTTCTTGTTGCATGTAGATTTTGAAACTTTTTGTTGTATCTTTCTTCAATTACATCGTGAATGGTTTCCAAAATTATTAAATCAAATGCATGATGTATGGATTACTTATATCTATATCAGTGACAGATTGAGTGAAAAAAGCTTGGGAAAAATCATAATTTAAGAGCCAATTTTATGGTCAGGTCTTATAATTTTAAAAAAAGGTAAATATTTATTACCATAATACTTAATTAAAACTATTAAAATGACAATAATCATTATTGATCATTAGAGATAAAATGGTAATGACCTAAAAAAGTACCAAAACATGTTCAATGATCAGAGTTACTCTATGTCCCATGGTATGATTGTATGATCTACAATTAACTTTTGAGTTCAATTCATCAATGCTCTAAAATAAAAATATACTTCCATTCTTCATCTTAAATAAATAACATAAGATTTAGAGTACTATATCAAGATATAACTTTTATTAGAATTTTAAGTTATAAAATTACCATGTACTAGTATTGAATAATATGTATACTACTGGAAGACAATTAATTTAAAAAAAAAAAAATTATATTTGTTTGAAATATATTTAAAAATCAATAAATACAATATTTTTATATTGAACATAAATTGATTATAGGAAATTTACTCGGTAAATTTTATTACCTGGAGTCATTTAAATAGGTATACATTGGTTATACCAAACAATGGCTTAACTAATTAATAGGGATACTAGGAAATGTCTACTGATTAAATATTTAATATATATAATATAATATTTAATAGTATATTTAATTAATGAAATGTCAATCTGAATTATTAAATGTTGTGTTACAAAATACTTTAAATTAATATTTACATACGCCACTAATACCTACTTACAATTATTTTGTATTTATACGACTAAAAGCCCACCGTGAAATTTCCCGGTCTCCCACTGGTCCAGTCCACTACTGATCAGAGTATTTTCTTATAGTTTCATATTATATTTTATAATTCTACATGATTCAATATGTGATTAATTTTCTTAGGTATAAGTACACCTAACTATCATTTATGTGTGTGTGCATATTTTTGTTTAATTATAACTATTAATTAGTATTCTTGTAAACTTACAAAGCTATATGTTTATTGAAATTGGAAAATAAATGTTTACATTAAGGTAATAATATTAATAATTAAAATAAATTATTCATGTTGATATTAGAATGCATAATTATTATTTTAAAATGTTTTAAAATTAATTTCTAACACATTAATGTACATATTATTGAAAATTATAAATTTATTGTGCATGCCAGTTTTTAGATGGGAGCTTTGTTATAATGTTAACAGTACACAATTTGTATTTTCTATAGCATGGTTTAGCTTCAATTTTGATCTTTGATTAAATCAAAAGTATGTTTTTTTTATAAATAATGATGAAAATATTTATTATATTTGTACCATTTTTTAGTACAAAAAATATGAAAAATTCATTCTTATCAATAATTTTTTTTTTTTTTATGTATAGGCCTTACGACTAAGTAAAACTGCTCTTGGTGAAACCACAGTTGGTCAAGTAGTAAATTTACTATCAAATGATGTAAACCGATTTGATATTGCCGTTATTTTCCTGCACTATTTATGGATTGGTCCCTTAGAAACAATTGTGGTAACATATTTTCTGTGGCAAGAAGTAGGGGTATCATCAATATTTGGAGTAGCTGCATTACTTATGTTTATTCCATTACAAGGTTTGTAAATAGAAAAGAAAATATTGAATATGAAATTAGAAGAATAAATGTTCATAAGTGTTATAAATTTTTAAATACCTAGGTTGGTTGGGAAAAAAAACTTCTGAACTTCGACTAAAGACTGCCATTAGGACTGATGAAAGAGTACGTTTGATGAATGAAATAATTTCAGGCATACAAGTAATCAAAATGTATACTTGGGAAAAACCATTTGCATATCTTGTCCAATATGCAAGAAAGTATGTAATATTAATATGTTAATTTAATAACTAATTTAATATTTTTTTTATTAAATGTTCTTATAGGAAAGAAATTCAACAGATTAGAGGATCCTCATATATCAGAGGTGTTTTGTTATCTTTCATAGTATTTCATACAAGAATTGCACTGTTTTTTAGTATTTTATCATATGTATTACTTGGAAACTTTATAACAGCTCAAAAAGTAAACTATATTTAAAAAAAAAAAAATATTTTAAAAAACAATATTTAATTGCGTGAATAATACTTTTAGGTTTTTGTTATTACTTCGTACTACAATATACTGCGGACCACAATGACTGTATTTTTTCCTCAAGGTATTGGACAAGTAGCTGAAATGTTAATATCCATTAAACGATTACAGGTATAAGATTTTGCATTGTATATGAGAAAGTTATAAGACAAAATACCTCCTATATAATATATTTTAAATTGTAAGACTTTTAAAATATTTTAACACATTTTAAAGAAGGGGGAAAAATATCATAAACATAATTATATTTACATAAGAAAAAATGAATAAATATAAAATTAATATATATATTATGCAATTTTTACTATTTTTCAAATTATTTATTTATTTTTTATTTTTTTTATGTACCTATATATGAAAACATTTACAATTTACAAATTTTTGTTTTATTTTATTATAATTATATTATATATTTTTTATACATGAAAATGAATTTTAAGTGTTTATTATGAAGTATACAATTTTTTTTTTTTTTTGTAGAATTTTCTCTTGTATGAAGAAAAGAATAGTCAAGTTGCCAACCGTTCAAAAACTGACAAGGCGTCGAATGGTGTTAGAAAACCAATAATTATTAATGATGGGATTTCACCAAATAACTTTGATAATCTAGATGATTCTGAAAACTTAAGTGATTTAGGAATAGTTATTTCCAATGCTACAGCTAAGTGGACAGACATTCAAACTGAAAATTCTTTAGAAAACATCAATCTAACTGTAAGGCCTGGTCGATTGGTTGCTGTTATTGGTCCTGTTGGAGCTGGAAAAGTAAATAAATCACTGGAATGTAATTTGAAAATTTAGATAATATTACCTTTTCATTGCAGAGTTCATTAATACAAGCTATATTAAGAGAATTACCTCTCTCTGAAGGAAATATATCTGTGCATGGTGTTGTATCATACGCATCACAAGAACCGTGGTTGTTTGCTGGTTCGGTCCAGCAAAATATTTTGTTTGGTTTGCCTATGGATAAAGAACGTTATAAAAAGGTAAATATTAATTAAATATTCTAATCTATGTATTAATTTTCCTTTATTATAACACAAACCAGATTATAAAAGTATGTGCATTAAAAACGGATTTTGAACAATTTCCTTATGGTGACAGAACAATTGTGGGAGAAAGAGGTGTTTCTCTTAGTGGTGGACAAAGAGCAAGAATCAATTTAGCAAGGTGTGTTACAAATTATTATGACGATAATCTTTATTATATCTTTAGCTATATTTGAGACTAACTGAGTTATCTGGATTTGCACAGACAGTCTTGGTTTTAAATGGAATATTTCTATACATTATTTAGAGCCTAGCCATGTTTAGTTAGCCTTAAGATGCCTATTATCTATATAAGCATTTTTTAAACTGTGTTCCGTGGAACCCCAGGGTTCCATGAAACTTAAATACTTTTTTTTCAAAAATATTACATTAAAAAATCTAACTTAAAATGAATAGCGGCTAGTGGGGGGAAAAAATATTTGTGTATTAAAATTAAATAATAATATGTATATAATATAGTCTATATCTACATCTATATTCTACTCATATTCCATATTTATCACACAGTATTATTGTATAAACTTATTATTTTTGTTATTTTTATTTTAACATTAATAAAAAAAAGTAGGGGTTTCACAATAGAAGTAGGTAAACATTAAAAAGGGTTATAAAAAAAATTAAGAAACGTTGATCTATATATATATAAATGAATCTATATTTCTCATTAACAAGTATTTCTCTATTTTCAAGTATGTTCTTCCCATTTTTACAATTTCTAACCCTGCTACTCCTTTTAATCATTTCATAATACTCACTTACATTGTATAAGGAAACTCTGTAGCCAAATTGCCTGGCTTCGCACGGAGTAATCTTGGCTGGAACCAACTCTTTTTAAATCCCTTCTTATTGCATATCCTAAGTATTAGAGAAACCACTATGATAAATTTCAAGTTCTTACATTTTGTTGTTTCTTAATAAGTCTACATCATAAAACAAACTACCAATCTAATTTCATACCCATAGATTCAGTGGTTCCATCTAAGAATATTTTTTTCTATACTTACCCTTTCGATACCTTTTTTTGTTTACCTCTGACAATTTATCATCTTATTTGGTAAATGATACCCACCTTTATCTTGCCAAAATAAGATACAAAAATTAGAAAAACAACAAATTACCTTATTCAGTTTGTATTAATTATAATTATTATTATACATAATCAATGTTTATTTTTATTTTATTCTCTTGTTCTTTTTCAAAAATAAATATTTTTGGCGTTGTTATGACAACTATAATTTAAAATTTGCTAAAGAACTTGCAAATTTTTTAGAAAGGACCATTAAAAAATTGTCCGGTAGACTTTTTCAAAAGTTTTTATGCCTTGAACTTGCTTTGTGATGTTTTCTGTAGTTTAAAAAAACTGCATGACAATTGAATTAGTAGTTTTGAAGCCAACCCGTAACAAAGTCATTGTTTATTTCCACGGTCATTTTCATATACATATATAAATGACATTGACTCCTGGGTGGATATAGTATCAGGGTTGGTTGAGTTAAAATCTTTAAATTTTTAGAATGATATTAAAACTAATTTACACTTGCCCAAAGGAAAAGGGCTTGTGATTTTATACAATTATTTTTAATTGATTATAATTTATATTATATTGCAAAATTATTAATTTTTTAAGTTTAGACTTCTGGGGTAAATATTTTGAATCATTTTATATCTATTATTTAATTTTGTTGAGAAAAGTCATATATTCGGTATCTGTCAATTAAAAAATGATATAGGAAAACTGATTAACTTGAGTTAAAAAATATTTAAAAATTACAAATGTTTAATTACAGAGCTGTTTATAAACAAGCTGATATCTATTTATTGGATGATCCTTTATCTGCCGTTGATACACATGTTGGGAAACATTTATTTGAAAAATGCATAAAAGGTAATATAGAAATAAATTTAAATAGCTGCATAGTTAAAATTAAATAATAATTGATTTAGGTTACCTCAAAGAAAAGACTTGTATTCTTATTACTCATCAGTTACAATACCTTACTAAAGTTGATCAAATAATTTTAATGGAAAATGTAAGTATTAATCATAAATATCTTATGAATTGAATTTATTTTTGTTGTTTGTAATATACATAAATTAAAATTTAGAATTATAAAATATAGTTAATAGTTGACTAATTACATGTATTTTTTACTAGGCGAAAATATTAGCTGAAGGTTCATATAAAGAACTTCAATCTTCTGGCTTAGACTTCACAAAATTACTTGGATCTTCTGTAGAAACCACTGTTACATCTGACAATGAATCTCTGAAGTATACAAGTACTAGCAGTTTAAATCCACATTCTCTTTTATCACGACAAGTTTCTGTTCAGAGTGTGGCATCATCAATTGATGATACTAAACACATCAGTGGTATTCAAGAAGAACCAATTGAAATTGCTGAAACACGTTCGTCTGGAAATATTTCACTTACTGTGTACTCATCATATTTCTCTGCTGGTGGAAATGTTTGTAAAATAACATTTTTACTCTTAATGTGTGTTTTCACTCAAGTTTTGGCTTCTGGTGGAGATTATTGGATAACATTTTGGTATTGTGTAATATTTTTAATGATGACTGATGAGTAACGATAATAATAATTCAATACAATATCAATATCGTGGCAAATATTTTATTTAGAATAATAAGTTTATGATGTATCGTGATATTGAACGATTATTTGTATTACCTACCATAAGTTTTATAGGTACACATAATCTTTAATATGAGGCACAACATTTTAAAAATTGCTTTTACTAAAACATTTCATTTATTAGTTATTAATTTTATTTATTTTTTATAATTCAGAGTTTAATAAGTCTATTTATTTTTAGTATGAGTATTATAATGTTAATTTTTTTAATTTTATATTATTAATATAAAAAATACAAACGGGTTTCAATATTTCATTACTCATTATGTTTATTATATTTATTATTATTTTTTTAATAATTATTATTAAAGTATAGTATAGTAACAGGTTTTAGTTTCATAATTTTTGATAAAATATTGATATTGCTTAGGCTAACGATATTGATATATTTTGAATGATATAATAATATATCAATAATTGAAATTATATTGTTGACCATCACTAGTTATTTTATCTTATTGTTAATTTTATTAAATTTCAAATATTTGTGTAGGGTTAATCTCGAAGAACATGTATTTCATCATACGAAAAGTGTAGATAATAATACATTAACAATGATTGATAATGCTACATTAACATCTACGTATAATAGTACATCAACTGATGAAATATCTGATACCTTATTATGGTGGACAATATCGCGGCATACATGTATCATAGTTTTTGCAGTTTTCACATTTGCTATGATATTAGCTACCCTCATTAGATCTGCTACATTTGTATCAGTTTGTATGAAAGCATCAATGAATTTACACAATAAAATGTTCAATGCTATAACAAGGGCTACAATGTACTTTTTTAATACAAATTCATCTGGTAAATATATTTTATATTTTTAGTTATTTTTTTATATATTTATTTTTAATGTTTTTTCCTTATTAATTAGGACGAATCCTTAACAGATTTTCTAAAGATATGGGTGCTATTGATGAGATGTTGCCAATTGCTTTAATGGATTGCATACAAGTAATATTTAACATTAACAGCCCTCATATATTAAGACAAAAATGAATTAACCACTTGCAAATTATTATACAGATTGGACTGACATTATTGGGAATAATTATTGTAGTTGGTATTGTTAACATTTATCTTATGATCCCAACATTCATTGTTGGAGTAATATTTTATAAACTTAGAGTTTTCTATTTGTCAACTTCTCGAAGTGTCAAACGGTTGGAAGGAGTTAGTAAGCAAAAAAACAATATTTTAATTGTTATATAAAAATGTAAAATATACATAGATTTTTAAATATATCATTTGAATTTAAAATAGCTAGAAGTCCTGTATTTGCGCATTTAAATGCATCTCTTCAAGGGCTAACAACAATAAGAGCATTTGAAGCTGAACAAATTTTGTCTAAAGAATTTGACAATCATCAAGTTAGTTAAAGTAATTACCTACCTTTAAAATGTTAAAATTATATTTTTTATTTTAGGATTTACACTCTTCAGCATGGTATTTGTTTATTGCTTCAAGTAGAGCTTTTGGTTTTTGGTTGGATGTAGTCTGTCTTATCTATATAAGTGTGGTAACATTTAGTTTTCTAGTTATCGGCAATAGTAAGTTAAATAAAAGATGAATTCTAAAGTAATTTATTCTGGGTAAATATTTGATATTATTTATTTGCTATTCTTTTAGATACTTATGGAGGGAATGTTGGTCTAGCTATAACTCAAGCAATTGGTTTAACTGGCATGTTCCAATGGGGAATGAGACAATCAGCAGAATTAGAAAACCAGATGACTTCAGTCGAAAGAGTATTAGAGTATACAAATGCTCCTCAAGAGTCGGCTCTTGAATCTCCTCCTGGTAATATTAAATAAACTATTTTATAACTGTATATTTTCTATTAAATTGTAAACATTTTTATTTAGATAAAAAACCACCCAAAGATTGGCCTCAAAAAGGACAGATTGTTTTCAAAAACTTTTACCTACGTTATAGCCCAGATACCCCACATGTTTTAAAAAATCTCAACATTAAAATCGAACCAATGGAAAAAGTAATTTTTAACCAATGTTATCTTTTTGAAATGAGTTATAATTTTAATTATGTTCTAGGTAGGTATTGTTGGTAGAACTGGTGCTGGAAAATCATCCTTAATAGGAGCATTATTCAGATTAGCTTTAAATGAAGGTTCTATTTATATTGATGATTTGGACATCAATAAACTAGGATTACACGATTTGCGTTCCAAAATTTCCATTATTCCTCAGGAACCAGTTTTGTTTTCAGGAACAATGCGAAAGAATTTAGATCCTTTTGATGAGTATCCGGATCATGCTCTTTGGAATGCTTTAGATGAGGTAAAGGCATATAACTACTTAATATTACAATACTTGATGATTCTATAATAATATTATACAACAGAAGTATAATGATGATTAAAATATTGATAACTGATATTTTATTAGGTGGAACTTAAAGATGTTATTGAAGATTTACCTGGTGGACTGAACTCAAAAATGTCAGAGGGTGGATCTAATTTCAGTGTTGGTCAAAGACAATTGGTGTGTTTGGCTAGAGCTATTGTGCGAAATAATAAAATTCTCGTGCTAGATGAAGCTACTGCTAATGTTGATCCTCAGTAATAAATACAATAAATAAATATTATGTGTATCAATAATAATTATAAATTTTTTTCTTTTTCTGCTTTTTCTAGGACTGATGCATTGATTCAAAACACAATTAGAAATAAATTCCGAATGTGCACTGTTCTTACTATCGCCCACCGTTTGAATACAGTTATGGATTCTGATAAAGTGCTTGTGATGGACGCTGGTAAAATGGTTGAATTTGATCACCCACATAATTTGCTGAAAACCAATGATGGATTTTTACATAAAATGGTAGAACAAACTGGTAAAGTGACAGCGGATTTGCTACATAGTGTGGCTGCTGAGGTAATTAGAATTTTATATTTGATTTATATCATCGAAGCCTATTTAATTAAATCATGTTTATTTATTGTTTATATAGAGCTACAAAGCTATACAGAGGACGAAGGAATCCCCTATTAGATTAATTGACGAAGATGTTGATGACATCTCAAACAAAAATGCCTAGTATACTTATAGATATTAAATATTAATTTTTTATTCACATGGTGCCTTTGATGAAAATATAACTGTGCTAATTTAAAATTCATTATTTTTACATTTTACCAAAATGTTTAGTTGATAGATTTAGTATTTAAAGTGAATATTACAAACAATTAAAATATTATTTCATCTTAAAAATGTTCAAAATGCAAATCAAATTATTACTTTATATTAGATATGTAATTGAGTACTAGCATTTTCAAGAAATTTTATTGACAATTTATTATGTTTTTCTTTTTTTTTTATGATTTCATTTGTATACTTTAGCAATAAGTAAATTGTTGCCTGTTACATTCTTCATGTTAATATTGTTAAAGTAAAAATCATAACTTTTGTACTTAACCATTGTACATTTGTATTGTTCCAATCAATTCAATATAAGAATTAATATATTCGTTTTTCATAAAAAAAAAAAACAAATTCTAACGATTTATTGATATGTTATTAAAATATGTCCTGATACTTACCAATACATTTTTATTTATTTTTAAGAATTCTTATTGCATGCTATTCTTTTTGTATAAACAATATCTCTGAAACACTCCCTTGAAACTATACAATCAAAAGTTGGTTCACTGATCAACATTAAGATTGAATTGAGGAATAGTAATAAATATATGTTGTTTCATGGGTTCATGGAGTCCAATATAAGTCAAATGTTATTTGATTTTTAGTCAACAGAACATATATTAGCATAGTATTATTTTATTAAATACTTTAATATACTTGATTTTTAGTTTTTATGCAATTTTATGCAATCAAAATATAATTGTAAATAATATTATGGTGCAATAACCAGACATCTAAGTTTTATTTTTCGTTTTTGACAATTTTAAAATTTTAAATACTTGTCTCTATTATAAGTATTAAAATTAAGTCAAAATATGATTTTTGTTAAATTTTAAGATGGTTTTTGTTCGTCCTGAGAAATTAAATTTATTAGAGATGTCCTGTTGTTACCCCCAGGTATTCTGTACACTACAATACTACATACATGCATGTACGTACTTCTGTGCAAATGTTACAAAATATATACAATACCCACGAGTGTTGTGATTGTCAGTTATTTATCGCGTAGGTATAATAGATAAGAACATCACGGTATTATTGCAAAACAACATTGTAATCGATTTGCTATTATTGATGCGCGAGTATTGGTCGAGTCGCGACAACTCGACTATTGAACAAAACATAATACTATTACATGTCTGCTAACAATTAATATATTATTTTAATAGTCGCTACCCCCGTTTGCGTACAAACGCACAATTCGGTCGCCTACACGAATTTTCAATACCGATGCCTACGCTTAATTGGTCATTGTACTTACATTCAACATTGATCTTATTTGCGTACACAAGGCTGTACCTAGTGGGGGGTTTTGGGGGTTCAAACCCCCCTCCCCCCGAAATTTTTTCGTGTTGTATTATGTCGTAGTCTAGAATAATCAATAAACATTGATTATGTAGGTACAACGCTTCACTAACCATAAAAATAATATCTTCAGTATACTTTTTACTTCCCAATAAATACACTAATTCTGGATTAAAAGCAAGTGACTTTGAATTATACTCCGAATTTTTAGATTTAGATGTACTTTCAAATGAGTTGAAACTTTGGAAAAAAAATTGGTGTGATAAACCAATATTGGAACGGTCTCCTGAAATACTCGAAGCATATTCTAACTGCGATGAAATTTTTTTTCCAAATATTTCATTTTTATTGAAAGTTCCAGCAACTTTACCAATTACTACGGCAACATTGGAAAGAACTTTTTCGACGTTGAAAACGATAAAAAATTATCTAAGAAATGCAACCGGAGAAGACCGATTGACTAGCCTAGCATTACTTGGTGTACATAGGAATATTGTTGTTGATCCAGAAGAAGTTATAAATCGCTTTTCAAGTGAAAAACAAAGAAACTTAGAGTTTGTCTTATAAATCATAAAACTATTTTAAATTAAAAGTAAAATGTATGTATAGAATAACTAATTATTTTTAAATTAAGTAAAAAAAAAATTTGAATTTTAATTTTAATTTCATAAATAAATATTAGTATTACAAATATTACAATATTATGAATTTTATGATTTATTAAATAATCTATACAATATTATAATAAAATTAGAACACAAATTTTTATCTTAGAACCCCCCCCTCCCCCCCCCCGTAAATAATTACCAGTTACGGCGTTGAGTGTACATAAACCCATGGATCTATGCTTCTAAAGGAATATTTTCCTTTTCCCTTCTATAGGCCATCTGTGTCAGGTGTAATTGAAAATATTTTCCTCCTTATGTAAATTGGTTTAAAATTTAAAATTAAATGATTAATTAATACCTAAATTAATGAAAAAAAGCATACCCATCATATTCTTCGAAACTATTTTACATTTTTACTTTGATATCAATATTATTATTGTATTATTAATATGTTATTATTAGTAAAATAAGCTCGTGTTGAAATTCTTTAGATATTATTAGTGGCGACTGGCGCGTATATGTGTATATTAGTGTATTAGCCAGTGTGGAACGTTCACTTAAAAATTTAACTCGTTCACGTTCTTGGAAAAATGATCGCGTTCATTCAAATTTTTTAATAAATATTTATGTATCACCTACCTCCATCCTGTATAAATGAGACCTTTACAAAATGTATTAGTTATATTATTTTACTTTATGTTAAATTTTTTTTTTCACCATGTGATTTATTATTATACGCTCAATTATAAACGTTGCTTTTATAGACTTATGGCATGTAGTGGTCGGATAAAGTGCAGTTTTTACGTTTTCGTTTTAAATAATTAACCGTAGGTATATAAGATTATACATCGACGTCTGGAGGGGGGGGCGGGATATAGACCCCCATGGACCCTCCCCGTCTCGTAAATCCGCCGCTGCCAATGATGATGATTGTATGAATCGACTTACCGAACACGTCGGCGATTGTCTGCTGCACGGACGGTGGTGCAATACGCGGTGGCGCAAACGACCGTATCACGGTGTCTTGTCGCGCGAGTCGATGGCCCGAGGTGACGTGGTTCGACCACAGTAGCGCGTGGACGGCGGGCGCGGGGCCGAACACGCGCGCCACAACGTCCACCAACCACGTGCAACGGGTACGCCGCGTATCCGCGAATCTGTGTTAGCGCATGCCTTGGTGCCCCGGACACAATCATTGACTGGACGACCGTGGGCCGCGGCTGTCCGTGGTGGTCCGCGCAGGCGCCTCTTTCTAACGGGCAGTACGACCCAAATTGGGTAGTAGGAAAAATCAAAAAGGCAGTTGACTGTACGATTAGGTAGTATCTATATGTTATCGACTAAGCTTATCGCGACCACATAGACCATTGTGAACTTTTCTGTACGTTTGGGCAGTGGGTAAAAATCCTTAAAACAAGCACTATTACCGATATTCCCGGCCGCAACCAACTGTTCAACCGGTTGCGTATCCGCTCGGTCCTCGGCGGGCCCCGCTGCAGGGCTAAATCGTCACTTCGGTCGGCTCGCTCGCTGTCGTCGCCCGTGACACGGTGGTGGTCGCTTCGGTCGTTTTCGTTTCCGCCGTCGCCAACCAAACACCCTCTTGTGGTATACCTCTACGCTTTTGCACGCTGCAACATTTCAATATTACACAGAAAACCGTATCCGCGATTTGCACGGTAAATTCAATTAGTGCCCGTCGTCCGTCTTACGATGTGATATACCTATATGCACATTTAACTTACCATTGATTTATGACTCATTTATTTATTGACTTGAGCATTTGATGATCATCTTATTAAGTCTGAAGAAACACCGTTTGCGGAAAATAACGCATTTTTTCATAGTATAACCTACCTACTTAAGTTTTTTCACGCTCTCGGCGCAGCTATTACAATCGTTCATATTGTTGGTGCCGATGATAGAAAAAATACTTAATAAGTTTAACAATACTCGACGAGACAATGTACTCGTCAATGTACACGCAAATGCATGGTGTTGTATAAATTTAAACATTTGGGCATGTATCAATATTTGGACTAGGTAACTATAGACGAAAGATTATGTTGATTTTTCGGAAGCGGCTAGAACAATTACAAATAAATATCATTTTTCTAAAGCATTGTTGTAAAATAAGTTGTATTCCAACGGAACTTTCGATTTTAAAATAAGTATTTTTTTATAACAGCATGACAAACAATTATAATTTCAAACCATTACGAATGTCTTAGCCTTATGCCACAGTACATAAAACTACTACAACTAAGTAAACGAATCACTAATATTATTAAAGAATTATCGATTTATATTTTAATAAAACTAAATACTTAGAATTTTCTGTTGACGTTTTTGATTTTTTTTAACTTTTCTAAATTATTTTTATTCTAAATTTTTTTAAAGTATTCGTGGTAAATGTTTAAAGTCCTTGGGGCTAATACCTACCCCTAATAGCACTGGAACTCTTAAGGAATTTCTAAGGAACTTCGGACGGAACATAAAGGAAATTAAAAGGAAGTCCTTTTTTATGCCTTATGTATTCCAAATGTCCGCACCTAGGGAATTCCATAAAGAAGTACCTAAGGAATTCCATAAGGAAGTACTTAGGAGTACCTTCTGAACTCCAATAGGACTCAAAATGCTGTGTAACAGATGCTGCTTAAAGATCAAAATTTTTGAGTCATTATTAGCACAGAATACAGTTTAGTTTCTGAATCTTATAGTTCGCTAATGCTATAAACTATAAATTCACACTCATAGGCGTAAATAGGGGGGCTTATGACCCTTGATAATTGCTATAGCCCTCCAAAAACAAATGATTTTACTACATGATACGCATTATAAAATTACAATGTAATCTTGAAAGAAATATCACTTTTCGCGTGTAACGAATGATTTGATAAATGATAATCGAATTTAGATACCATGTGATTACGCTAATCTAAAGAATAGTTGGTGGGAAATGTGCAGCACTGATGTCTGATAAGAAACGGTATTTTAATGAATTTAGTTAGTTAGAATATAGCTTGAAACAAAATGCTGTATATTATTTTGCATGTCGCATATTTGGTGTATACTCTGGTCACTTAGAACAAACATTTACAACTATTGGCTTTAAAAATTGGAAAAAAGCAAGTTAACCAAATTAATTTTTATGAATTCCTATAATAAATAACTATTTAAATATTATTTATTATGTACGTACTTAGATAAGTGGATGTAAGGATGCAAATACCAATAAAACCAAATTACAAATACATGCACTAATAGTGACCATCATTTGACTGCAATGACTAAATGGTTAGCTTACAATAGTGCACAAAAAACTAGGACTATAGTATCTCAAATGTCAACTGCCAACCAAAAATAAATAAATGAAAATCGTGAATATATAAAATGTTTAATTGAAATTATACTTAATATTGAAAAAGATATCGTTGTTGACGTGGAAGAGATTCTAAATACTTTTAGTAAAACCGAAAGGAGAATTCGACACCGGAAGAAAACCTTACTCAAAAGCACGAACTAATATCCATTGTGGGATCCGACGGCTTTATTCATTCAATCTCGAACAATTTTCTAAAAATCAAAACATCGAACTTGAAGTCTACATAAAAAAGAAATTGGGTTATTTATCATAATAAATTCAGATTTATTATTCCACACATTCCATACCACTCTCAAGTTGTACACTGTCGTGTAATAAGTGGGATGTAAACTTAGTGTTTTTTTAAATGTTTAACACCTCCAAATACATAATATTTTTACTGAAATACCTTTTTCGAGCCCGGGTGCATTTCTGCCACTATCTGTTTTTACTCGAGTGTAGTTCGACCATTATTTTTTTTTAAATCCAAATGCAATTAAACCATACCCACGTAGATTACTAGTCGTACTGTACGACAAAGCATATTATGTGGTGAATTACTCCCTAGCTAGCTATCATAAAATACCTGTTTCTATAATAAAGTTATAATAAAGCTTACATAATAATTTTTAAATTACACAATTTATTTTATAATGATTGATTTTAAAAAAGTAAAACACAAAAAAAGTGGATAGGTATAAATTGAGTAATTTTATTTTATTTACGATCTTTCATCACCATCGAAATTTCTGTCCGAGTTATCTTCACTAAGTAATCCCTTCCTTACTCTTCTTACAGTTGTTTTATAAAAACTTAACACACAATAAGTTATACAATGTTTTTAATCTTAAATTAATTTATTATTAACTTTATCTTTATTTTATCATTGAATTATAATTTATAGTTATTAATATTTCATTCAATTAGTTCGTACTATTGTTATAAATAAACTTTAAATTCACGCTTATTTGCTATTATTTAGATCAGTGTTTCTTAACCTTTTTAAAGCTCCCATTTAGAAACAAAATGTTTTTCAAGTCCTCCTAAAAAAAAAAAAAAACCAATACGGTGTGCTTGAAAAGTGTATAATGAAAAATTAAATATAAAATATAATTGTATAGTTAGAATTAATAATAATAAATTATTAAGATCAGTATTTAACTGAACCATCAACTTGGTAGTATTAATTTAGCTAATATTTTTATATGTTAGGTTCAATGCTTGTAAGCAGGCGATAGCGCTTATTATCGACATAGCTGCATAATCTTAGTTTATTATCTCATCTTTATTTTAAGATAAATGGATCAAACTATATTGTTTGAAAACAATTACTGATAAGTTCCGGCACGTTGTCCATTATATTATCTGAATCCAATTGAAGTTTTTATCATTTCTTCAGTTTTTAGAATTTAATATAAATATTATGTATATTAAGCATTTATCTCAACGCCACCCTATCATCTAAGAATTGCTCATTGCCTCCCCCTCCCTACAGACAAAACAAGTTTACTGCTCTTTAGAACCTCTTCAGTTATTCACTACTCACTGGTTGAGAATCACTGTTCTACATTGCACGTAGATTGTATCATAACTTTTAATTGAGATAAATATATTTACAATGATTATAAAATAAGAAAAATAATCTAAAAAATAATGAGTTGTCTAATATATTATTATCTTGTAAATTTATCTCTGTTTATATATCAATTCATATTTTAATATAATTTTAGTTTATACATATTGGGTGCATAACCTGTTTATCATTGTCCGTCGTTATTGAAACACAACGTTGTTCTTTTTTTTCCGGCATTTAAAAATTTCATTTTTTATGAGTATTTTTCATATTATTAATTTCTAGCAATAAACAGAAATGATTTTCTAAATCACTGTGTACCTACCAACAACTAATATTTATCTAAAATTGTTTATAATTACGTATAGCTAACTCATTTTTATTCGTCGTTTTTACCAGTTTCATTGGATTGCAATTGTAGTGGTCGTGAATCCAGAGTCTCTGTTCCTGTTCTTATTGCCATCATTGTGAGTTCTTGGTTATTGTAGTAGCTATTGTCCTGCCAAATCGTCGAAAATCGGAAAGTAAACATTTAACTGGACAGTGATGTACAACAACATCGTACCTACTTCGATATCAACATCGAAAATTGAAATCAATTCGTTGCAATTTGAAATTTCTATTTTATTTTTTTATACAAGTTAGTGAGTATAAGTTAATACTATATTATAATACAGACATACAGTGAATCAATACTTATATTTATTAACACTAACGAGTAAACATAAGCAATACGATAAGTCCTCTACAGTCTACAATAAACGTACCTATGTAGCTGTGAAAGTTGGTTTTTTTTTACAAAATGGTGCAATGTTGCAACTTATAATTCCAACACGACTGTGACCGCGGAAAACGATTGCCTTAAATGAATAAAATTGATTGAAAAATAATTTTATTTTGATTGCTTCGTGTGCAGATGCAAAATTCTCTAAGATGTATGTTATAATGATCACAAAACTGTCGCATATGCAACTCATTTGCAACTTTATTCTCAAAATAGTTGCACCAAATGCGTTAGGTCTTAGACTTTGTTTTGTTTTGTCTAAAGAATTGAACATCTTTTAATTTTAATTCAACATTTTATTGTATTTATTTATTATTTATTTTTTGAAAATTTTTTTAAATGTAAGAAATGCCAATTCCAAAAAAAAGAAAAAACGGTCAATTAATTTTGTATTGAGTATTGCACTTTGTAATTTGTATTGAGTATTGTTTTTAGTTTTAATAGTTTTATAAATATATTGATGTATCGTTTTATGATTTCGATGTATTATTAATATCGATAGTTGAGAATATGTATATTGTTGTGCATCACTATAATAATAATAAAATTGTGGACAGTAGACTGATCGTTTAAATTTAAGTATGATTATTGTAAACCATGTAAGAGGATCTTTGCTCTAGTTCGGTCCGATATTTAAATTTTTTATAGTTAAACTTTTTTTTTATTTTTACAAGTAATAATTAATCTGTATAAATAGACACAATACAAATATGTGATAAAACTAAATGCCTTGCATTAAAATTTTAATGAAAGAAGCCATCCACTGATGATAATTCCTGTTTTAGTACCTAATTTAATTTATTAAAATCGTGACACCTCCTACTTTTAAAACATATTGGTGGATTCAGGATTGCCAGATATTGTGGGAGTGACCATAAGTTAACCTTATAATCAATTATCAATGCATACTTCCTCATACCAGTGTATAGATAACGTGATAACAGTCTCATTTAAAACGACATATAATTAAAATATTTATACGTAATTTTTTAAGTGTTTTATTAGTTAGCTTCTAGTTTTTTATCATTTTATATGTAATTATAATCGTGAACCTTCTCGAAGCGTAGTTTCTGTGTTTACGACGTTACTTCTCTCTCACCATTATTTTCTCACGTGAGTCTTTTTAACGAGTGCTTCACGCCAGTGAATGCGATTGGCATCCGCGTTAATGCACATGCGCTGGGACTTAATTATCCGTGACTCGGATCGCGCGCAATCATATTTATCACATTATTTTATTATTCAAATTTAATTCAAATAGTGTTTAAATAATAAACATTATTTTATTATCAAGTGGTTATTATGGATAATAATTTAAAGTGTAATGAATGTAATAAATCATATGGTTTAGCTTATATTATATGCTTATATTATATTATAGCTTATACTTTTTTGATTTAAGTTCTGCAGTGAGCTCGTGCAGCGAGCGAGGAGGCCGAAGGCCCGTTCCGGTAATTATTTACTCTGTCCTGTTACCTATCCTACGTGGTTTTTCATAACAAATCGGGGGTTTTTAAACACTTAAACAAATTTGAATTAAATTTGAATAATAATATAATGTAATAAATATTTTGAGATTATGTGATATGAGATAATGATAATGATTGCGCACGATAATTTTAAGTCCCAGCGCATGCGTATTAACGCGGATGCCAATCGCATTCACTGGCGTGAAGCACTCGTGTCTTTTTATTATTTCTTCTTATCTCCAGCTTTGATCTCCCACATTGATAGAGAAAATTAACATTGATAAAAATATCAAGTACTTATATCACGAGCGGATCACTGCAGCTAGTTCCACGTTCCGTACGCGCATGCGCGTACCATTCCTATTATCAACATATCTTATCAATAACTGATAAGCACTAATTGTCCGAAGAGACACTGATTGTACGCACAACTGCAAAACAAACTCTATGGGATGATATTATATTTGTATTTTGTGTAAT